>JAKCWG010000405.1:0-63921 GCA_021464415.1 Lonicera japonica
TATCAATATTCTAATTAGTTTTACTTTTACACACATCCACTGTTGCTCCACTTTCTCTTCTACTCCTCTTCGCTCTTTTCTCTTTACTTCTCTCAAATCTCCACACACCACGTACACTGCCACCCCACTACTCCCACTATACTGCCCCGGCCACTACACCCACCGCCATCCCACCAACACCACCTAGCCCTTTAGACTAGTTCAAATATTTATTTTCATTTTTTTTCTAATCATATTAAACTTCAATTCTTCGACTTCCAAGTATTTGATAGATGTGTGTGTTTGATTATAATTTATAAGGTAACAATATTTATATATGGTTTTAATTATTATTTTGGAGCAATCGATTGTTTGTTTTAGCCAGTATCAATATCAAAATTTTTGTATACCAAAACCAATAAATGGTATGGCAAATGTAATAGATTTCGGTATACCAAATTTTCAATAAAGTACACGGTATACTTGGTATGGTATTATACCAAAGCCACCTCTATATATTACTATGTGGCCGACGAATATGGGACTGTAGATGAGATTGAAGGGAATGCTTAAAAGCAATCCCACATCGCCCACACCAAAGAACTTTCCACTTGCATACCCTATAAATATCAAGCTAAACCTTCCAACTCTCCACAAATCTTACCGTGTGTTTTTCCCATAATTCAAATCACACTCCTCATTATGAACCCAGATCAGGCAAGCTCTTCCAACTAACCCCATAACAAACCACCTCTCCCTGACAGAGAAACTTTCTCTAAACAAATCTCCCAACCATTTCAGTTCTCAGATTTTGAACCACAGCTAGAACCTATGCAAGCAATCCCTTACCTCCTAGAAGAAATCAAGAATCTCATTCTCACCCATGCTATTAAACTCCGAGATAAAGATCTTATGATCAAATTCTTGGAAGTTACCCTCATGAACTAGGATTAGTGTTCTGTGGTCTCCGTCTCCACCCAAAATACCCATTTTGTTCTATCTTTCATATCCACCGTCCAAGCAGAGTTCCACTACAAGCTTTAGTACTTCTTTGGTACCTCACCAAAGCATATACTGTTGGTTTTGTCTTTAATGTCCCAGTTCTTCTCCAGTACCTCAGAATTGCCACAGCAGACCCCGAAATACAAAATCTCTATGGAGAATTGTATAATCCTACAACAGCACGTGGTACAGCAAGCGGTACTTTTAATCTCCTCACCTTTTTCCAATGGTTAAAATCTGTAAACCAATGGAAAACAGAACTCCAAACTCATCATCACAGATATTGTCTGATTACATTTCATTGTCCTATGCGAACCTCGCATGAAGATGGAAGCAACTCAGAAATTGTTGAATGGTTCACTACAAATTTAGCAAAATCCAGCAAAAAGCCATATAATGTCAATTATGTTATATTTTTGAAAAATATGTGTGCTCTTAACCATATGGATTATGAAGATATCCCTGAAGACATTAAGTTCAGCAATGACCCTTGGATCACGTTAGACATGAATGATCTCTCTTGCGCTCCACTATTTGAACGTCTTTACTCCTAAGCCCAAAAGCATTTTTGGCAAAAAGGAGAACAAAGCTCAAAATATGATACATTCATTGGCATGAGCTCTGACTCTGACGAAGGAAAACCTGATCTCGAAGATGTTCAAAATGCAGCAGATTATGAAATACACCAGCACTAGTTTAATGATGAAGATGATGATGGTTATTTCGATGATGATGAAGTAGACGATGAACCGTACCATGACCACTCTCCTAGTGATCATTATAGTTTTGATGGTGATGGCAACAAGACAGATTAACTCGTTTCTCAACCCATTGTCAGCAGCCCAGTCGACTCGCTCAAATCGCTTTCATCCTTTTAAAAAAGTTGATGTAATATATGTCGGTCAGCTTTATTAGCTTTATTCCATTTCAGTTGTTTGCTTATGCTTTTGACTATTTACTTTTAAAAAGTTTGTCCGGTGCAGTTTTTTCGGAAAGGAATCTTTTCCTTTTCCATAGCTGTATTATTTCCTTTACTTTCCAGTTGTTTAGTTTGTGTGGTAGCATTTGGCTATAAATAGGAAAGGCCTTAGTAGTTTGAAGGCATCGGGTTTTCAGAGTTGTAGTTTGGTGTGTGAGTCGTGTACTCATTAGTAATTCCCTCTCTCTAATGAAAGATGCTTTAGTTTTATTAAATATTTTGGTCTCCTCAATCTCTTTTACTTTAATTTGTTATCTCTTAGTTTTTATTATATGGTGGTTATTAGATGAACGTTTTAATGTTTCTGAATTAGAGTCCATTATCCGCTATTATTTTCAAGCTCAAGTTGCGCTACGGTATTGCGTAGTCCGAAACTATGGATATCACTCCCTTTGGTGGAGAGAGTAAATGACTATTTACCCTCCCCATGTGAGCTAAGTATCGTCTGGATAGATGATAAAAAATACTCTGTTTTGTGGGTTTCATTCATCTTCTTCATTCTAAATAAATGTAAGATCATATATGAGAGATTTAATCCATCTTAATACTCCAAAAAACATGTACATGCCTATTTTATTTCATTATGCTTTAGAATGTCATCATTATCACCACCTTCTTCTTTTTTCACCATCACCAAGTTCTTTCTTCTTATATCCAAAACTTTTACTTAATGTTCAAACTACCAACCAATATGCTTGCACTTGAATTAATGTAGACATTTTGATTTTTGGAGCCAAAATGGTCAAGAACCGAGTTTGAATGCAATACTCGGTTTGCTTGAAAATATGGTTTGTGAGGATAGTAAATGGGGTTTGTGGGGGAAGGGTGAATAAATTATGTGGGAGGGGGGGGGGGGGGGTTTAGTGAGATATAAGGGGGGGTGTTTTAAAGTGTGATTAATTTATTATCCATGATTAAATTGATAGATTAATTTTTTTACCTTAAAGTAAATATGTTAATTGAGGGGAGTGTTTATGAGATATAAGGAGAGTGTTTAAAAGTAAATCTACTCAAAATTAAGTAAAAGGTATTTGTAAGAGAAATGAAAGTTGTAAATAGTCTCACCCTTTCTAAAAGCTAATCCTAGGGAAGGCAAAAAAGGGGTGGAGCTTGGCCATATAATGATTACAAATAAAAGTGACGTGGGTTTGTTTCTTTAGAAAGGGGTGAACTTTAACTTTTTTCCAAACTTTTCTAGAAAGAGTTAAATTTTCATAATTAATTTATTAAAAGAAAATTAAATCTTTTATACTTTCTTTTTAATTTATTTTATTGCATTAAATTCATTAGATCACTAATTTGATTTAAATTTTTGAGATGACTTTATACAACATGTTATATATGAAAAAAAATAAGTTTTTTTTCATAATTTGTGTCGACTGGTCTTTTTGAATTTAGGTAAAATTCGGTAAAAATACTAAAAAATGAATTTGACTCAAAAAATTGTTAATTTGAATTTTAAGCTCAAATACCACCCATATTTTGAATCAAATTATATAACCATCTTACCTTAGATCTTGAATTGTGTATGATGAATCCGGTAAATTCGGCAAGCTTACGTTAATTGTTGCATCTTCAAATCTTCAATTCGACTAAAACAATTATAACAGAAAAAGTGTTCTTAGCATTAGAATCAACCCAACTATAAATATAAACCTAACATTGTATGCCTTAGACATTTTCCCTTTTTTTTTTTTATTTTTTTTTTTATTTTTGCCAGAACAATATGTGGCCTATAATTGTCCGTGCTAAATACACATTTTCCCATTTTCCCATTTTCCTTTTCTTTTTTTTTTAGATTTTCTTTGAATACTTTTTTAAGGTACATAGCATTTTTACCGTAAGTTACATAGTAATAAAAAAAATTATATGGTTAAAATTTAATATAATTTTTAAATGGTTTGTTTTATATTATGTTATTGATGATATTAATTTTTTTAAAATAAATAAATAAAAGATCATATTAATGTGTGTCTTAAGAAAATATGTAAATATTTATTTTTAGAAAAAATAAACTCTCAATGTACATTAAATATGATACAGATTTTCATACAATTTTTTTTTTTATTTATAGTAACTTTAACATGTAAAATAAATATACACATTATCATTTTTCATAAATAAAATCTAACTTTACTAGTAGGCAATTATTACACTCCAATTTATTTTTTAATACTCTAATATTAATTTAGTGTATATATACCAAGTCTCTTAACATTTATTCGGAGCATAAATAGAATCAAATTCCACTCTAGAACAGGAGAATCAAATTCCACTCTCTTTATGTCTCGTCTTAGAATAGGAGCAAGGCAGAGTTGACCAAAACTTTACTAATTCCAGCGAGTCACACCCTAATAATTGAACCACCAAATTGCCAGGAAACCGAAAGTACACACGAAGCAGAGTAAACCTTGAATTCAATTATTCTATGATTACTTTAAATTCTTTCTTCTTCTTCTTCTTCATCAGCAAACCTTGAATCCTCCGGAAAATCTCAAGTCAAATGTCTGTTGAATATTTTGGATTTCCAATATCTGTGCTGTGAAGATTGAAGAAGGTACCACATATATTTTTCTTCTCTATCTTAATTTGTTTTTCTTTTGGTTTTTCTCTCACTCGTGTTAGTTTAGTTCCCCATTTAGATTTCTTCTCTTTGAGCACGGATCGTACTCTTCAGTGTGAATTAAACTATGCACTGGGCTACACTCGATGCGTGTGCAATTCAAATATGTCTACTTTGAACAAGAAATAATATATATATATATATGTGTGTGTAATACTTGTAACTAGCCCAAATGTAATTACTAATTATTACCTTCAATTTAATGAATGCTGAACTTTATGACAAGATTTTATATTCTATCAAGGTGTGTTTGATCACACTTCCTTTTTAGGGAAAATGTCAAATATTATTATTGATGGTGTTTAATTCCATTAATTTTCATTGTTTAACTTGTTTTAGCTTAATTTTTTCTTTTTTCTATGGAATCCATCAACCGACCAACAAGTTCGTTACTTTTATAAGTACTGGTTTGGTTTGAGGTTTTGTTCGGTCTTGCAATAAGAAATGGTAATTTCACATAGAAAGTTTGAACCTCATCAATTTATGATTCAAACTCTGGTCATGACTGACTCGTAATGTTAATTTACTAATTTAGGATTTCGGGAACAAACAAAAACTTGAACTGAACGAGCACTTAATGTAAACTAATTCCAATGAAAACAATTCCAAGCAAACCAATTCTTTCCAACTGGTGTAACAATTCCCTCCCTTAATTATTGTCCACAACAACTTTAAAACTGTTGGTGCATGGATTGCTTTGATAGCTTTGGACACTGCTTCTTTCAAGTCATTTTGTATTATTTTTGTATTTAAAATTTTCCAACTGTTGAACATTTCCCATGGAAAAAAAGTGTTAACAAACACACCATAAGTGAGGTGGTTTTTGGATCTATAAAAGGGGAAAATTTGGGCTAAAGCAAGTTGTACAATGAACATTAATTCCTCGGAGAGTTATGTAATCAAATAGGGACGGAGCCAGAAATTTGAAGTAGAGGGGGCAAACATGGAACGCTAATAAATTAATTAATAATATGTATTATTCTACACAAATGCACACAGTAAAATTTAATCTATTGCCATAGAATGATAGAACAATTAATGAATTAGTATGAAAAAAAAATAAAAAAATGAAGAAAAAAACAAAAGTTTAATTACCTGATTAAATACACAATTATAATAGAAGCATAAATTCTAATTAATGTTTCTCAGTTTTAAATATTAAGGTGATGTTTGGTTGATGTTTTGAGTTGAGTTTTTAAGTTGAGTTTTTAAAATATGGTGTTTGGTAGAATTTTGAAGTATGTTAAAAGTGGATTTGGTTTTTTGTTGAGTTTTTTTCAACCAATTAAAAATCTCATAAAAATATTCAAAAAATAATCACAATAAATCTTATTTTATAGATTTCGACGAGTATTTTTAAATATATATTTTTTATTTAATTTTGATTTTTGAATTTAAAGTTATGGTGTTTTAAAAGTTTTTTTAGAGAGAGAAAGTAAAGTAAAATAAATTTTGGGAAGTGTAAAAGTAGAGTTGATTTGGAATTGAGTTTTTAAAATTTGGAAAAAAAAAAAGCCACCAAACAAGCACTAAGGGCCTGTTTGGTGGGTATTTTATTTTCAAAATTTTAAAAACTCAACTTAAAATCAACTTAAATCCAAAAATTAAAATTAGATAAAAAATATATATTTGAAACCTACTCGTTGAGATCTATAAAATAAGATCCATTGTAACTATTTTTTGAAGTTTTTTTATAAGAATTTTTAGCTGGTTGAAAAAAACTCAAACAAAAACCAAATTCACTTTTCAACATATTTTTAAATTCTACCAAACACCATATTTTAAAAACTCAACTCAAAACATTAACCAAACATCACCTAAGATGCTCTTTATATATTTGATGACAGATTGACAATGAATATGCGCAGCACTTTGAGTTGTTGACAGAATGACGGTTTAGTTTGAATGATTAATTTTGCTCAATTGAAACCTAATTAAATATTATATACTAGGGTATACATGTGTCATCCGACACGGTAAATTAAATAAGGACTGATAATAAGATAAAAAGTAATAACGTGTGATGAATCGATAAACTTATGTTCAATATATCTTCATGCTAGAAAAACTAAAAGTAGACCGAATTGGACGACTTGTTTTTAATTTTTAAAGAATAATTTAATCATATTTTTTGATCTCAACAAAATAAGTTTTTAACAAATTAAACTGAAGGCCATATGTAAAAATAATTCAATCACATTTGTTGGAATGATTTGAAAATAGTTCAAAAATTTGATTGATATATTGTGAACATTCCTAAAAACGACATACTGAGATGACCAATAATGTACGAAAACATAAATTACGTCCTTAAATGTTAATCAATCAATTTTATTATTTTTTACATAATTCTATAGTCATGAGGGATCTCGTTTAATTGATCTTGATTAGTAGATTAAATATTAAATTTTGAATTTTATATTTTAAGTTATGACATTTTTAATGTAGAAAAAACGATGTGTAAAGTTTATTGTGTATATTATTGGTGTTAAATGTTACTAAATAATTTTTCTTATTTTTTTAACATAATTCTATAGTTATGATGTATCTTGTTTAATTAATCTTGATTAGTAGATTTAAATATTAAATTCATAATTTTGTAGTTATGATGGATTTTGTTTAATTGATCTTGATTACTAATTTGAAATATTAATTTTTTATTAAATTTCTTGATTAGTATGTTTTAAATATTAAATATTAATTTTTTATTTTAAGATGAATATTTTTTAATTGGTCTTGATTAGTAAGATATGGCATTTTTAATGTAAAAAAATTATTAGTGTGTGAGAGTTTACTTTGTGTATGTTATTGGTGTTAAATGTTACTTAATAATTTTTATTTTTGTACATAATTCTATAATCACGATGGATCTTGTTTAATTAATCTTGATTAGTAGATTTTAAATATTAAATTTTTATTAAATTTTGAATTTTTTATTTTAAGTTATTTCATTTTTAATATAGAAAAAATTATTGGTGTGTAAGAATTTATTGCGTGTATATTATTAGTGTGAGCGTTTTAACTTTGATGTGACATCTTGATGTATGTATAAAACTCATTCAAAGATATAGAATTAATGCCACCATAATATGTATATTTTTAATCATTAAATTTTTATAATTTTTGAGAATAAATTTGATCAAATTTAATGTTTTATAATATAGATAGGATGGCATATTTGTAAAATAGTAAGATAAGGGAGGGCTGATTTTGGTCAATTGAAACCTAATTAAATATTATACATAGGACGTCAAACTTGTAAATTAGTAAGATAAAGGATGGCATTTAGTTGTTATATATGCACACATTAGTTGTTATACATACACATAGGCAATTAAAGAATGGCAGATTTGTAAATAAATATGCTCAGGAGGGACATTTATTTGTCTCTTAAAATTTTGCCGTATAACTCACAGCATATTGAAAAAATCGAGGAGGGGCAGCATGGACAATATATAATATGCGACACTATCTATGGGAAGGAATTGTATTGAAACACACCCTTAACATAGACCTAATTTAGATTCCTTTTTTCACCTTCTTATTATCAGAGATTAAATATTGAATGAGGAATATGGTAGACCTAAACATAGGGTTTCTTTAGAAGTTCATCTCTAGTTCTTCGGAAGAGTAATGCTAGATGGAACATACTCCTCAAAAAGTTGCTCCACAAATGTAACTTGATTGGTCAAATGAAGTATAATACAAGTACTACATGTGCACTCATTTTCCTGAAATTCAATTACGCGCAGTTACATATTTTTATTTGTGCAACTCCCTTTATTGGTAATATAGGTTGTAGTCCTAAGGATGTTCACGGTCCGGTTGACCATAAATGCGGACTAGACCGTTGTTACCGGCCCATTGTTTTTTGGGACCGGACTGGATCAAACCAAAAATGCTGTCTAGAGTGGATCAAGCCGGGACCACCTTAAACGGTCCAGGTTTGATTGGTCCAAATGGTCTTGGCTTTTTCAATGGGCCTAATTTTTGGGGCTTGTTGGAAAATTTAAATACAAAAACCCATTATTCAAGCCATATTGCACCCCATTATTAGGGCTTCGATCGGCCCTTTGGCAGTTGCATATTGACAATGCAAGAAATTGGGCAGTGGCATATTGGCTGGCAAGAATTAAACAAAATTAACGTAACAAATTTACACTCCAGTCCGGTTTTTATGCCATTTTTTCTCCTTAAACTGAAGACAGGACTGTTTTAATTTGGTCGACTTAAACATAGACCGCACCTGACCGTTGTCCATATTAAGACCGAAAAAGTCCTATAATTCGGTCCGGTCTAGTTTTTGCACACCCATATCCCTTGCTGCTGCGAGCTTTTGAATCTAAGTGTTTTGTGTAACGTTTTGTTGAGGTATGCGGTTATGCAGTCCCTAGCATCTATTTCCAATGTAATAAAAACCTTGTAGTTTTAAAATTTTCCATTTACCATTTTCAGGTTTCTATTGTTACCATAACTGCTCTTGTGTAATATCTTTTTGCAACAATGTTTCAACTGAACTCAGACTTCAAATATGCCAAGAAAATAACAATATAGAAGGCCGGAATTTATTATTAGATCATCCAAAAGGTTCTCTGCGGCTCTACCGTGTTGAGTATTTCATTATAATTTTCAAAACGTTGGGAATTTCTGTATACGCGTATTCAGGTTTTAGAATGTCAAAAATTGTAACCTTTCGAATCAGGTGTATGCGCATTTGAAGGTGTATATGCCTATAGGTGTACATGCCTATTTGAACTAGGTGTACACCTCCTAGGAATAAGAGTACCCTGGAGATGTTTGAAGGGATATGCCTCGATTCAGATGTGTATGTTGCTGGTTGGAGTCTGGAAAGTTATATGACTATTTTAAAAGGCATACTCCTGAATCAAGGCGTATGAGTTTGATTTGCTTTTGTCTTTATTTTGGATGGGGTGTATGGAGTATTAGTGTACACATTCGAGCTGGAAAAAAATATTATCTAAGCAACTGAGCGCAGTTTCACCTTAAACATCATACGCTATGATAGGGGAACTAAGCACCATTAGCCCGTGGCAAAATTATAAATCCCTCCTTCCCAAATTAAGAGTCTGTAGTAATTTAAGAATACAATAATCTGAATATAATCAATGGTTAAAACCAAGACTGGTTTAATGTTGTGAGATTTTGTACATTGATTTTGTCCCAAAAAAGAGACTCTTAATTTGAGATGGAGGGAATATATGGAAATGGGTGCTAAGAAAAACTTATATTTTAGCCCCTCGCTCACCACCTGTCCAAAAAAGAAACTATAAAAAAAATATTGCTGATCTCTAAACTCTAATTCAGCTTTAGCCAAGGACATCCTGCGAGTCAAACCCTTGGCATGAAGTATGAGACAATATCTAATTTACGAATTTACAACTATTGAAAAGTACAAAAGCTTGAAACAGATGGGAACTTTTAACGATGTTCTTGTGACGTGTAGAAGGGATAGGTGACGAGGCTAGACAAATCACGATTCAGCAGTAATATTTCACTTCTTTAGAAGCATACAAGTTGCTCTCAAAAGGTCTCTTGTGGGTTGCCACTCTGGAATTTTTTCAAAGCTGGAAATTCTCTGAAGAAGGTATATCACTATCCTTCCGCAACGTTTTTCTTAAACTTTATTTCTGTCTGGCTTTACTCGATTGTTTAATATTTCTTCTCTTTCACTGCACATCATAATGATAGTCATATGCACTCGTATAACGATGTTCATTACTAGTCTAAATATGGAGTCTTAAGTTACTACGCTATGCATAACAGCAAACGGGTTGTAAGTCCTTTAACAATTGTACGCAAAGGAAAGGACACCTTACTTTTCCATAACACGTGCAGCCTTCTTGTGGGTCCTCCTCCAATTTGTTTTATCCAGGACAATTTTCATTCTTTGTCCATTAAAAGGTCACACCATTTTTTTGAATGGTCAATTTATATCCTTACCACAATTTTTTATTTTCCTTCTTCCCATTAGTGGTCGTTAGGCCTCACCAACCACCACCGCTGCCACTGCCTTTGTGGAGCTCTGATGAGGTCACCTGAGATCTGGTAGTGGCCTTCCCATGGCAGAGGTGGGACAGCTAGTGGTGATAAAATATATTCTAAGGTATCCTTCAATTGGAATAATTGTAGAGGGAGGCCTTTAAACCCCTTGCCTCTGTGTATAAATATTTTGTAAAAGATGTCATTGGACAAACTTTTATTGCAACTGTGAACGGCTGAGCATCCGACACGGTAAGTGCATATAAACAAATAACCATTCAGATCTATTCATCGTTTTGCTTTTTAAGTGATTGACTTTCGGCACACTCTGATTTTTTTTGTTGTGCATGTACTCTTGTATTTATACTATCGTATTTATATGCACAATTAGGAGAGTCAACTTCTGTTGGTGTGAATGTTTTACGAACAATGTAACAATGTATGATCCGTTTGGCTTTGGTAGTAGCCACCTCATAACATAAATCAGGTGAAGTGTTCAAACTAGGCTCTTGAAGATCGCTTCAATCTGTAAAGGGACTTCTTTAAACTACACACCTTCCTATCATTGGTATTAATTAATTGTTGAAACTAAAGGAAGAAAGAGAGTGAAATTTCTGGAGTAAGTTGGTTTCTGTTCTTACACAGCTGCACATATTTATTCAATAAGAATGATGCATATATCTTGGGATATAATAGAGCCTAAATCATGGGATATAAATCTGATCCCATTATTTATGTGATATGAAGAATATTTTGTCAATTTCATGATTTGTGTGATCCACACAATAAGACTGATTTGCATAATTAATCTACCTATGCCAACACTCCCCTCAAGCTAGGGCATTGATGATTAACATGCCTAGCTTGGATGCCTTATTTCTGAGAGATATTTCAACACTCCCCCTCAAATTGAAAGAGGCGTGGCACCGAAATCAATTTGCACTAAAATATGTAACTAGTGTTTAGAAATTGCTCCCTCTCAACTCGAAATGCTTCCTTTGTAGTTGAAGTAAGCATGCCCAAAGCAAAACATCACTTTTGTTAAAAAACAAATGCAACAAGCACCATAGGTGGGAAAAGCATCCGCCCAAATAAAGGTCAATCACGAGACCAACTAGGCCAATATTATAACACTGCCGGAATGACACTCTTCAGCAGTAAAGGACCGCTGGAAAACACTTGGCTGCGTTGAAACTGCGCGTAAACACATGGCAGCAACATGGCATGCCGGAAAACACTTGGCCCCATCAAAAGATGCCGGAAAAAACACTTGGCAACAACAAAAGAAAAAAAGTCCTATAGAATAATGCACGACAAACCAAGATCACTGAAGCAAGTGGTATTAAAGTAGCAATAGAGGGTAGCAAATTGCAGCAAACTAACCCATTTCCAGTCTGGACAATAAACCATCAGATAATGATGTCTTGAACACATCTATAGACTGAGCCCAAAAGATGGAATGAATAAAAACTTCTAACTAGACAGTAGTACTAGGGATAAAAAGAAAGAAGAAAGGAAGAAACTCTTTGACTGGATGGGTGGCAAAAGGCTGCCAGCCGGAAATGGAGTAACAAAAGAAAGGAAAAACCCTAGGTTAGGATCGTTTCCTTTGATACCATGTTGAAAGTACAAGAAGAAAAGAAAGAATGAAATTTTTGGAAGAAGTTGATTTCTGCTCTTACACTGATACACATCTTTATACAATGAGAATGATGTATAAATCCTGGGATATAATAGAGCATAAATCATGAGATATAGATCTGATCTTATGATTTATATGATATGAAGAATATTTTGTCAATCTCATGATTTATGGGATCCACACAATCAGACTGATTTGCATAATTAATCTACCTATGCCAACACTCCCCCTCAAGCTAGGGCATGGATGGCAAACATGCCTAGCTTGGACACCTTCGTATTGAGGGTTATTTCAACAGTAAAATCAAATCTAGGTGGAATATCCATAAATACTTCCTCTTCTTGGTCTTCTTGAAAAAAGGAATTTTTACATCAAGTTGTTGAAGTGGCTTCCTTTTAAAAAACCCCTTCAAGATTTCGTTATATACCTTCGAGAGTCTGATAAACAATTTTTCTCAATACAGCTGGCCAAACAGTATTTTGAACATGACCAGGAATTCCCTATTTTAAACAGAAAGAAAAGGGAATACTTTGAAGCAATTCTTACATAAACCCATTCTGTTAGAATTACCCATGTAAATAAAAACCCGGGTACAAAAGCTAAACCTGAGATCCAATTCTCAAAGTGTTTTAGAGTGCGTCCACTTGATTTTAAAGACTGGGGAGTTAACCCCAACAATATAAATCGCTTACCCAATTATAAAGAGGAATATACCTATTGGGATTATATAGATGCTTGGACTAAAGCATTTTTATACCAGAATTCTTATAATACACACACCTGGTGGTTTCATTTTGATGACCTCCAAGAGCCCTCTGTAAACTTGAAAAATCTCCCGTATTGGTTTTATAATTGGTTCATTAAATTCAGACCTGAAGAAGATTTTATCCATGAAAAAATTCAATCCATTTTTAAAGAGTATAAAACTGTCCATCCTAAACATTTGGATGACCCAACTCCCATCAAAAATGCCATTTTAATGCGTTTCCTTGGCCATTATTCTATTCCATGGATTTTCCAATGGTCATATACTATTGGAACTCACAATAATCTTTCTATTCTTGCCTGTGACCTTTTCTATAAATGGTGGCCTAAATATGAGTTTGATGAACTCATACCGAAAATGACTTTGGATATCAATGCTTATAAATAATATAATCTTTATGTAAAAGAAGAAGAAGAGGCAAGGAAAAATGAAGCCTTTATGCATCAAGAATTTAAAATTCCCTCAGCAGCTGCTATTAAAAAGAAGTATGCCGATGCATCTCTTGCAGAAATTAAAGAGAAAATGTTAAAGGCATTCATAGCACATCTAGGATTTTTAGATGAAGACAATATGTCGGTTTCTTCTAAAGCTACTTCAAAACCGCCCTCTGTAAAGCTAGAAGAAAATGAAGACGATGAAGAAAATGAAGACTTCAACGAAAATGAAGATATAGAAAAGTATATGGGTATGTCATGGGCAGACCAGGTGGAAGCGGCCATGGCTATGAGTAAAATTAAGAAGGAAAAAGATGGAGACAAGGATAAAGGGAAAGGGACAAAACCGGTGGGTCCCTAAAGCTATTGTTGTTGGCATAAAGAAACATTTGAGTTACTGTGCTTGTTAAATTATTGCATGTACTGTTCAAACTTTAATAATTTTGTAACTGTGCGGATTTAAAATCCTTTGGAATCCGTTTGTATTATATAAGATAGAAGGGAATGTGTTCCCTTATCTTTTTCTTCCCCCCTTTTGTCTGTTTCTCTCTTTTTACTTGTAAACTTTTCTTTATATTAATAAAACTTATAAATTTCCCTTCATCTCTTCTGCTCTTTTCTTTTGTTTCATTTTATATCCTCCCGTTCTCCATTTGGTATCAGAGGGGGAACTGAAACGACAAACTATGAATCAACTTCTCTCGATGCAAAGGACCAAGACTCACACACACGCACGAGATGGCTGATCAAAACCCAAAGCTTGACACTCTAAAGTCTGTGGAGGAACTAAAATTCAAAAGGATAGATCAATTTTCCGAAAGGCTCGAATCTGATTGATAAGCAGGGAGATGTAAAAGAGGAATCGGGTACCAGAAAAAATTGAAAGAGTAGAAAAGGGGAAAATCTTGTTTGTCCAAGAGAGGAAAAAGTGAGAAGAACAATAATGACAGAATAAAATCGACAGGGAGAGCCACACTAAGAGTGACAGCTGTGCCAAAAGGCGGAGGGCTACATCTTAGGTGAGTAAGGCTCCTGTTTTGGAAAAAGCAAAGAAAGAAAAAGCAAGAAAAATTCGAAAGCCAAAAATAAAAGGTCGGATAATCAAAAGAGGGAGCAATAAGGGTATCGAAAAACATAAAACGATACAGGACCGGCATCTTCCCTGCGAAAAAATCAGAGGGTAGCTCAAGGATAATTGAGAATTCCAAGCGAAATTCTATCCCGATGCCGAAAAGAGGAAAACTGAGGGTAGAGAGATGCCAAATCCCAAAAAATCCATGCACAGCGGTCCGAAAGCTTCTAAGAAAAGTTGATTCAAAAAGTCTGATTCCCAATAACGCCAAATGTCGAAACTGAGGGTGAAAAGGAAGGGAAAAGAAACATTTCAACTTGCACACAATTCTCTCTAGCATATCAAAATTTTAAAAATCGATAAAGCAGTGTTTAATGTCAGTGGAATTTTTCGGATTCCTCAGAGATAGGAATTCTTCACATTCTCCACGATGGGAATTTCTCCGAAACCCCTTTCCCCACGAAGGGAAATAACGACTCCACGTGTTCCCCACAAAGGGAATTTTTTTCGAATTCCTCAAAGTTAGGAATTCTTCGCATTCCCCACGATGGGAATTTTTCCAAAACCCTTTTCCCCACGAAGGGAAATAACGATTTCACGTGTTCCCCACGATGGGAATTTTTTCGAAACCCCTTTCCCCACGAAGGGAAATAACGACTTCACGTGTTTCCCACGAAGGGAATTTTTTCCGAATTCCTCAAAGTTAGGAATTCTTCCCATTTCCCACGATGGGAATTTCTCCGAAACCCCTTTACCTTCTTTCAAATCGTAACCACTCATTTGGATGTTTAAGGTTAGAACATCTAATAAATTTTTATCAGTTAAAGAGACAGAATAATCAGGGAAGCAGTTAAAATAAACTGGACCATCACATAAACTAGTCTGGATTATTCCTAATAAAGAATCTTTAACTTTATTATGTCTACAATCACGTAAAGCAATTAATAAAGAGGTATTTAAACCAAGAGAAGTTAAAGGTTTAATAGCTACCTTGTATAAGACCAATATGCATATACTTATATTTGTCTTTATAGCGTAAGATTTCATCTTCATGAAGTAATTGCATATGATCAAGATTATTACCAACAGGAATAGTTTGTTCAATAGTTTTAATAGACATAGAAGAAATAAAATCAAACATTCCAGAATTATAAATTTTGTTTGGTTTAACCTTAGGTAAATGCCAGTTTAATAATTTATTTTCTATATTAGAAAATTCATCATCATCGGTGTTCTTTATAAAAGAACTGGGAACATATTTTGAACGGGGAATTGATCTGCTCAACATTTGAAGAGGAAAAATTGAATAAACATACACAAAACTTAAATTTAAAACAAGGATCGAAGATGTAGAACATAACTTAAATTTTTATTCAAAGTTCACAAGATTACAAACTGAAAAGAAAACAGAGAAGAAAACAACAGCGAGAGAGAGAGAGAGAGAGAAAGAAAAACCCAACACACCCTTTCTATAAAACAAACCTAACTTATATAGAGGAAAAGGGAAAAGTAAACAGTAAAAGCCCACAGTACTTGTATAGGGAAAAGTAGAAATAATTACATAGTTTTTCAAAAAGCAAAATAATTGCAGCTTCCTTTGGTGGCGTGTGCTTGAGTATTGCAGTCGATTATCCAAAGGAATTAATACTTTAATAAAGCTTTAACTTGCTTTAATAAAGCAGTCAAAAGTTTCATTATGATGTCTTAATAATTACTCCACTTGATTTTTTCCTTTGTCCTCTTTGGTAGGTGGAGTGTTGGCGTCTTCATACAGACGGGCGAGCCATCTTCCCAAGTGGTAGTCATGTTTTCATTAGGCTCCGCAAAATCGTCTTCATCAATATTAATTCATTGATTATTGGTTTCAGATTTAACTTCGGATTTTGAATCTTGGGATATAGACATAATATCCTCATCCATATCTAATTGTGAGGCTAAATTGTGAAGAATTTTTGCTTTAAGCTCTTTAATTGGTGTATTTGGAAATTTCTCTTTAAGAGACGCAAGAGAAGGAGTTTTAAACACAGTTTTTTCAATATTATGCTTCTTTAAGAAGGCTTCATCATCTTCAGCTTGTTTATTGAATTCAATAAATTCAAAAAGATCCTTTTTTTATTTGAACTATAAGCTCCGTAGTGTCAAATTTTTGCCACCATTTATAATAATAGTCACGGACTAGAAGAAATAAATCGTTATTACGGGTCGTAGTATTAAAATTCCATTGAAATATCCAGGGAATATGATATTTAGTGAAGAAATGTAGCAGTTCAAAATTTTTTTACAAGATACTGCTTCTTAATAAGAAGCTTAGGATTATTTTTGCTATAAGCAATGAATAGTTCATATAAATTATTGGGAATAACAT
Organism: Lonicera japonica; assembly: GCA_021464415.1. Lineage (NCBI taxonomy): Eukaryota > Viridiplantae > Streptophyta > Magnoliopsida > Dipsacales > Caprifoliaceae > Lonicera > Lonicera japonica. The sequence continues at coordinate 16,863 of JAKCWG010000405.1, forward strand.
CTTCCTCAGGGCCAGATAAAATAAACCATTGGTAAAACTAATGAGGAAGGGATTCTAAATAAGAATCGTCATCTTTAAGGCTGTCTATACAAAAAAACCAAGTGTGAGAATTATATTAGTTTTGATATAAAAAAGCCTTTTTCCATGCTTCGATATAGTCCCAATAGTTATAAAAATGAGGGGCATCTTTATTATCGGAGTAATAAGTCCTTAAGCTTTGTTCTTTATTAGGATTTAATTCCCATTCCTCAATGCTAATAACGCCTTTAATAAAAGCCTTGCTGAACGCAATTTCTGAGTTATATGAACCCACATTTCTATTCATATGCGTGAATACTACGCTTTCGGTATCTTTAAGAATAGCCTCATAATAATCTCTAGTTTTTCAGCTAATAAGGGGAAATTCCATTTTATTCTCAAAATACCTTTGGGCAATAGTCCTAGGGTTCATAGCAAATCTCTGGTCACTTTCTTGTAAATAGAGGACAAAATCTTGTTGGGGCTTTTTTAGAGCCACTTGAACTTCCTCTTTAAGAGCTTCTTTGAACGTCGCTGGGGACGGTGGTTTAACATGGGAAGAAGAAGCTTGGGATTTAATCCCAGAAGTACCAATATTACGAGCAGGAGATCGAGGATGACCTCCTCTACCTCTCTGTCCTCTATAAGAGGAAGAGGAAGAGGAAGAGGAACCTGGTGGTCAACTCATGAGACCTTACCCTGCAAAAATTCTATGGTTAAGAAATCAGGAAGAAAGTTTGATTTTCCTTTTATAAATTCTATTTTGAAATCAAATTATCATTCCCCTTGGAGTTGCACAACCTTCTATGTTAATAAGGCCTCTGAAATTGAGAGAGGTGCTCCTAGGCTTGTTATTAACAATAAACCCTTAAATAAAGTCTTGAAATGGATTAGATATCCTCTCCCCAATAAAAAAGATTTATTGGCTCGTCTACAAGCTGCTACTATATTTTCTAAATTTGATCTAAAATCTGGTTATTGGCAGATTCAAATTGCTGAAATTGACAAATATAAGACTGCTTTTACAGTTCCTTTTGGACACTATGAGTGGAATGTTATGCCATTCGGGTTAAAAAATGCCCCTTCAGAATTTCAAAACATTATGAATGATATTTTCACTCCTTACAGTACTTTTTCTATTGTTTATATTGATGATATTCTTATCTTTTCTAATAGTGTTGATCAGCATATTAAGCACATTCAAATATTTATAAAAATCATTAAAAATGCTGGCCTAGTTGTTTCAGCTAAAAAGATGAGTATTTTTCAAACAAAGATAAGATTCTTAGGACATGAAATTACTAAGGGAAGTATTATTCCTATAAACAGGGATATCGAATTTGCTGATAAATTCCCTGATGAAATTAGAGATAAAACCCAATTACAAAGATTTTTAGGATCTCTAAATTATATTCGGGATTATTACAAAAATTTGGCTACAGACTGTATTCCGCTTTATGAAAGGTTAACAAAAAATCCTCTTCCTTGGTCTGAAAGACATACTACAACTGTTAAAATTATTAAATCAAAAGTTAAACAACTTCCTTGTTTAGCGCTTGTATCACCTTATTCTTTTAAAATTGTTGAAACCGATGCTTCTGATATTGGTTATGGTGGCATTCTTAAACATAAATTTAAAGACTCTGATAAAGAAATTTTATCTAGATTTACTTCTGATAAATGGAATAATGCCCAGAAAAATTACTCTACAATTAAAAAAAAAATATTATCAGTTGTTGAATGTATTTCCGATATTCAACAAGATTTATTAAATCAAGAGTTTCTATTACTTATTGATTGTCAAGCAGCAAAAGACGTGCTTGAAAAGGATGTTAAAAATATTGCTTCAAACCAAATATTTGCTAGATGGCAAGCGATATTATCAGTATTTGATTTCAAAATAGAATTTATAAAAGGAGAATCAAACTCTCTTCCTGATTTCTTAACCAGAGAATTTTTGCAGGGTAAGGTCTCATGAGTAGACCACCAGGTTCCTCTTCCTCTTATAGAGGACAGAGAGGTAGAGGAAGTCATCCTCGATCTCCTGCTCGTAATATTGGTACTTCTGGGATTAAATCCCAGGCTTCTTCTTCCCAGTTAAACCACCATCCCCAGCGACGTTCAAAGAAGCTCTTAAAGAGGAAGTTCAAGTGGCTCTAAAAAAGCCCCAACAAGATTTTGTCCTCTATTTATAACAAAGTGACCAGAGATTTGCTATGAACCCTGGGACTATTGCCCAAAGGTATTTTGAGAATAAAATGGAATTTCCCCTTATTAGTGGAAAAACCAGAGATTATTATGAGGCTATTCTTAAAGATACCGAAAGCGTAGTATTCACGCATACGAATAGAAATGTGAGTTCATATAACTCAGAAATTGCGTTCAGCAAGGCTTTTATTAAAGGCGTTATTAGCATTGAGGAATGGGGATTAAATCCTAATAAAGAACAAAGCTTAAGGACTTATTACTCTGATAATAAAGCAGCCCCTCATTCTTATAACTATTGGGACTATATCGAAGCATGGAAAAAGGCTTTTTTATATCAAAACCAATATAATTCTCACACTTGGTTTTTTCGTATAGATAGCCTTAAAAATGATGATTCTTATTTAGAATCCCTTCCTCATTGGTTTTACCAATGGTTTATTTTATCTGGCCCTGAGGAAGATGTTCTTCCCAATAATTTATATGAACTATTCATTGCTTATAGCAAAAATAATCCTAGGCTTCTTATTAAGAAACAATATCCTGTAAAAAAATTTGAACTGTAACATTTCTTCACTAAATATCATATTCCCTAGATATTTCAATGGAATTTTAATACTACCACCCGTAATAATGGTTTATTTCTTCTAGTCCGTGACTATTATTATAAATGGTGGCAAAATTTTGACACTACGGAGCTTATAGTTCAAATAAAAAAGGATCTTTTTGAATTTATTGAATTCAATAAACAAGCTGAAGATGATGAAGCCTTCTTAAAGAATCAGAATATTGAAAAAACTGTGTTTAAAACTCCTTCTGTTGCGTCTCTTAAAGAGAAATTTCCAAATACACCAATTAAAGAGCTTAAAGCAAAAATTCTTCACAATTTAGCCTCACAATTAGTTATGGATGAGGATATTATGTCTATATCCCAAGATTCAAAATCTGAAGCCAATAATCAATGAATTAATATTGATGAAGACGATTTTGCGGAGCCTAATGAAGACATGACTACCCACATGGGAAGATGGCTCGCCCGTCTGTATGAAGACACTAACACTCCACCTACCAAAGAGGACAAAGGAAAAAATCAAGTGGGGTAATTATTAAGACATCATAATGAAACTTTTGACTGCATTATTAAAGCAAGTTAAAGCTTTATTAAAGTATTGATTCCTTTGGATAATCGACTGCAATACTCAAGCACATGCCACCAAAGGAAGCTGCAATTATTTTGCTTTTTGAAAAACTATGTAATTATTTCTACTTTTCCTTGTACAAGTACTGTGGGATTTTACTGTTTACTTTTCCCTTTTCCTCTATATAAGTTAGGTTTGTTTTATAGAAAGGTTGTCTTCGGTTTCTCTCTCTCTCTCTTTCTCTCTCTCTCTCTCTCTCTCTCTCTCTCTCTCTCTCTCTCTCTCTCTCTCTCTCTCTCTCTCTCCCGCTGTTGTTTTCTTCTCTGTTTTCTTTTCAGTTTGTAATCTTGTGAACTTTGAATAAAAATTTAAGTTCTGTTCTACATCTTCGATCCTTGTTTTAATTTGGTATATAGAATGACTATGTATGGTACTGCTTGTAAAGCTAGTGGTAGTAGCGACAAAAGTGTTGCTGAATTTATGATTGCAGGTTTTTCAGGCCAATTAAGAGGCTGGTGGGATAATGTGCTGACTGATACTCAAAGAAATGAGATTAAAAACTCTGTTAAAATTGTCAATATTAATGTCACCACTAAAAATGAGCAAAAACAGGATATTACCCAGGTTCAACCTAAAGCCGAAGAAAATGCTGTTTATTCTCTTCTCACTGCTATTGTGCAACATTTTATGGGTCCTCACCCTACCATATTAGATAGAAGTAAGGATTTACTTATCAACTTAAAGTGCCACACTTTAACCCATTTTAGGTGGTATAAGGATGTGTTCCTATCTAAAGTTATGACTAGAGAAGACGCTAATGCTGATTTCTGGAAAGAAAAGTTTATAGCTGGTCTTCCTACCTTATTTGCACAAAAGGTTAAAGATCGTATTAGTAAAAAACATGGTGGTACTTCTATCCCTTATAAGGATTATACTTATGGTTATCTTATTAGTGAGTGTATTGCTGAAGGTTTATCCCTATGTAATGATATTAAGCTTAAAGCTCAACTTAAAGCTCAGAATTTAACTGGTGGTAAAGAAATAGGAGAATTTTGTGATCAGTTTGCTTATGATCTTAGCATTCCTTATTCCAGGACTAAGAAAACTACTTAATAGTTCTAATAGAACTAGAAAACACCATAAAAAGCATAAAAAATCACATAAGAAAACCTCTCAACCTTCTACCTCAAAGACTCCTCATAGGAAGTCTGGGCCAAATAAAAAGCCTAATATGAGTCAAATTATTTGTAGAAAATGTGGCAAGGCTGGCCACTATGCTAATAAGTGTTGGACTAAGCAAAAGCTTAGTGAAATAACTGATGAAGGCCTTAAAAGGCAACTTATGGAGGTTCTATTGAACCCTAGTGATGATGAGGAAGAAAATGAAGAGGAAGAGGAAGAAGTTAACGAGATTAGATCATCCCCTTCTGGTTCTTCTAGCAATAATTCGGAGTCTGATTCTGATTGTAAGTGCAAGTCTCAGACTGATTATTATAAGGCTATATTAGAAACCGATGGTCTTAGTATTAATGTCCTTACTAAAGAAGAACAGTCTATCTTGGATCTTATAGATCAAGTTGAGGATAATAATGTTAAGCATAAACTCATAGAACAATACTTGGCTACGTTTAAAACTGAGAAAAGTATTCTGCCAAGTACTGAACCATATTCTTTGCATAATATTCTTGAAAGTTTTTATAAATCCCCTGTGAAAAAAGTTACTATTTTGATATAAAAACGGAAATTAATAGTTTAAAAACTGAGGTTAGAGATATTAAATTTCGTCTCTCTATACTCGAAAAAACTCCTATTATTATGACTGAAAGTTCTTCACAAGCTATTGTTCTAAATACTAGTGATAATTTTCTTAATCTTATAGATAATATTATTATTTAAAAATGGTATATCAATATCACTGTCGTTATAGATAAAGATTTTATTTTAAAAGATATAGCCCTTCTGGACACAGGGGCTGATATGAACTGTATTAGAGAAGGTCTAGTCCCTACCAAGTACTTTGAAAAAACCTCCGAGTCTATGACTAGTGCAGGAGGAAATAAACTTAAAATCAAATTTAAATTATCTAATGCATACGTTTGTAATGATGGTATGTGTATTAAAAGTACTTTTATCTTAGTTAAAGATTTATCCCAGAGAATTATTTTAGGAACTCCTTTTTTGAAACTTATAGAACCTTTCACCAAAACTGAGGAGGGAGTAGTTACACAGTTTGATAATAAAGAAATTTTATTTAGATTCATTACTAAACCTCGTATTAAGGAAGTTAATGAGGTTAAAGATAAACTTGTTTTTAAAGAAAAACATTTAGAATATTTACTGGAGGATTTTAAAATTATGAATATAAATCTTCAAATCAAAGCTCCCAAAACAAAAATCTCAATTAGAAATTTACAGGACCAAATTGTTCGTGAAATTTGTAGTGAAATTCCTACTGCCTTATGGGATCGTAAGAAGCATATTGTTCCCCTTCCTTATGAGGAAGATTTTAATGAAAATGATATTTCTACTAAAGCTAGACCCGCTCAAATGAATTCTGTTTTATTAGAATATTGCAAAACTGAGATCTCTTCTCTTATAGAGAAAAAACTCATTAGGAAAAGTTATTCCTCTTGGAGTTGCACAGCCTTCTATGTTAATAAGGCCTCTGAAATTGAGAGAGGTGCTCCTAGGCTTGTTATTAACTATAAACCCTTAAATAAAGTCTTGAAATGGATTAGATATCCTCTCCCCAATAAAAAAGATTTATTGGCTCGTCTACAAGCTGCTATTATATTTTCTAAATTTGATCTAAAATCTGGTTATTGGCAGATTCAAATTGCTGAAATTGACAAATATAAGACTGCTTTTACAGTTCTTTTTGGACACTATGAGTGGAATGTTATGCCATTCGGGTTAAAAAATGCCCCTTCAGAATTTCAAAACATTATGAATGATATTTTCACTCCTTACAGTACTTTTTCTATTGTTTATATTGATGATATTCTTATCTTTTCTAATAGTGTTGATCAGCATATTAAGCACATTCAAATATTTATAAAAATCATTAAAAATGCTGGCCTAGTTGTTTCAGCTAAAAAGATGAGTATTTTTCAAACAAAGATAAGATTCTTAGGACATGAAATTACTAAGAGAAGTATTATTCCTATAAACAAGGCTATCGAATTTGTTGATAAATTCCCTGATGAAATTAGAGATAAAACCCAGTTACAAAGATTTTTAGGATCTCTAAATTATATTCGGGATTATTACAAAAATTTGGCTACAGACTGTATTCCGCTTTATGAAAGGTTAACAAAAAATCCTCTTCCTTGGTCTGAAAGACATACTACAACTGTTAAAATTATTAAATCAAAAGTTAAACAACTTCCTTGTTTAGCGCTTGTATCACCTTATTCTTTTAAAATTGTTGAAACTGATGCTTCTGATATTGGTTATGGTGGCATTCTTAAACAGAAATTTAAAGACTCTGGTAAAGAAATTTTATCTAGATTTACTTCTGGTAAATGGAATGATGCCCAAAAAAATTACTCTACAATTAAAAAAGAAATATTATCAGTTGTTGAATGTATTTCCGATTTTCAAGAAGATTTATTAAATCAAGAGTTTCTATTACGTATTGATTGTCAAGCAGCAAAAGACGTGCTTGAAAAGGATGTTAAAAATATTACTTCAAAACAAATATTTGCTAGATGGCAAGCGATATTATCAGTATTTCCCACGAAGGGAATTTTTTCCGAATTCCTCAGAGTTAGGAATTCTTCGCATTCTCCACGATGGGAATTTCTCTGAAACCTCTTTCCCCACGAAGGGAAATAATGACTCCACGTGTTCCCCACGTAGGGAATTTTCCTGAATTCCTCAGAGTTAGGAATTCTTCGCATTTCCCACGATGGGAATTTCTCCGAAACCCCTTTCCCCACGAATGGAAATAAGGACTCCACGTGTTCCCCACGAAGGGAATTTTTTCGAATTCCTCAAAGTTAGAAATTCTTCGCATTCCCCACGATAGGAATTTCTCCGAAACCCCTTTTTCCATGAAGGGAAATAATGACTCCACGTGTTCCCCACGAAGGGAATTTTACGAATTTCTCAATGTAGGAATTCTTCGCATTCCCCACGATGGGAATTTTTGTCAATCCCCTTTCCCCACGAAGGAAAATAACCTTTACCGCACATTCCCCATGAAGGAAATTTTCGAATTCCTTAAAGATAGGAATTCTTCACATATTCCCCACGAAGGGAATCTTGGTCACATTTTCCAAAGATGAAAATTTCTTCTAGCATCACTCCCCACGAAGGGATATCTCGAAAACAAAGACCATTCTTTCACTTCTCCCTAAGAAATGGGAAACCTTTGAAAGCACTTTTTCACAACGATCATTTGGGTCTGGCGAAATGCCTAAACTCCCTACACGGATGACCGAAAGTCCTGTAAGCCGAGGGTACTGTGCCACTGAGGGTAGGCGGAAGAAAAGATTGATGTATCGTGTCGCCTAGCCAAAAGGAAAGGGGCGGTCGTGGATTGCATCGCCCGAGACGCAACGAAATTCATGTGCCAAAAGGGTATATTTTGATTCAAGTATCAACGCATTGAGATTCACCTGAGAGTCGTGAATCGTTGTCTTCTTATTATCCCAGAATTCTTGCAGGCAAGAATCCTGGGACGAGAGGGTCTGTGAACACCCCAATCCACGACTCTCGTGCGAATACTGGGTTTCTCATAAAATGGGCATATTACATTTAGTCCTGAGTCATCATGCATATAGAAGACTAATAGGAAAGACTCCAGTTTTGGATCCGTTAGGAGTCTGATATAACATTTGTTGCCCCCAACCGCACGTACCAACCGTACGGCAACCTGCCAACCGTACGGTTGGCCCCTAACCGCACGCCACAGCTGCACGCCTCAACCGCATGCCCCAGCCGCACCCCCTGCGGCTACCCCCTGCGGTTGGCTTCTTTTGGAGCATTTTTGGCGAAAATTTCCCTATAAATAGGACCCTTGGGGTCTCATTTGGGAGGAAGACTCAATAGTGTTTTTAGTAAGTAAAAATTCTGTCAAAATTAGTAGAGAGTCTTTTCTTTTAGAGAATTTCTAGAGAGAGAGTTAAAAAGAGAAGTTAGTGAGAGAAGGTTTTAGAGAGAGAGTCTAGAGAGAGAAAGCTTTAGAGAGAGAAAGTTCTAGAAAGAGAATGAAGCAACAAGGCAATCAATGCAAGATTCTTTTTTCTTCTTCAAGTGCATCAGGTACGTCTTTCTACAACCTTTCTGAATTTCAATACTGCATTTAAATTCATTTTTAATACAGAAAATTAGATAACTTGCAAAGAAGTCCACTACTTTCAAAACTAGTCCTTTCTAAGTTTTACAGGAAATCTAAAATATGTTTTGACACGTTTTCAAAACAAACAAAAATACAAAAATAGTTTCCAAACAAATGGAACTATGAGACTCTGATTTCATTCTACGAATGAATACGTAGGCGCTCGCAAAGCTCGAGTCTGATTTTAAAATACTGTTTTAAATTGAATTTATCTAGAAAGGACTATTCTAAAAACTATTTAAACTACTTGCAAGATATCTAAAATAGGAATTAGATACATGATCCATTAAGAGACCGAAAGGGCGAATTGGGTGCTTAACACCTTCCCAATTCCTAATGTAGTTCCCGAACCCTAATAAAGTAAATATTTAAATATCTGGTTTTAAACGTATGAAAGATAATTCGTTTCGAATTGTCCTTCGTACGATCTTTTATTTGTTTTCTTGTAAAACAAACTGGCGACTTTACAAAACACATTTTTCCTTAAAAAAACCAAAGAAACCGAGAACGAGGATTTCTCCCTCTCGGGAGTCGGGGGTTTGGATTCTCGCAAAGGGCTCGACAGTTCTCTATGTGTACCCTGTTCTAACTAATAATATCCTCCTAAGTCCTTACATCACAACCGAGGCAACATACAAAAATCAATACAAGACATGATACGATACAATAATGCCTCAGTTTCACCCTGTTGTCAGTCTAGGCCCAGAACAACGGATCCTGAAGTGTCCAAGGCTTTTATCCATGTCTCCTCTAAGTGGGGAGCGGCACAAGGACTTGAATCTCCAAGTAAGTCATTCGGACATAATCCTTAAGACATTTTTTCGAGAATGACACTCCGAATAGTTGACGAGAAGAGCACCCATACAAGTCACGTCGACACTCAGAAGGAACTACACCAGACTATGTGTGTATGTATGGCCGTGGCAACCCATGCCCCGCCAAGGCATGTTTACTACATATATAGATATTATCTAGGTCATATTCTCAATGCTAGTGTCTACCATGCTTTCTATAAGGCACCAAACCCAAGGGTTGTTGTGTATCATACCACCCTAATAACTTCATAGATCGTTTCTAATGCATTTCTATGAGTTTCTATCGCTAATAGCTCAAAACCAACCAATCTATACATACAAATCCCAAAACCCCCAACTTTTAGGTTAAACATATGCGTATGAGATGGGTTCTTCATAAAACTTTAGGTATATGAGTAAAAACAATGATTAAATGCTCAAAATATGTAATAGATTCAAGAATCTATCAATATTTATCACCAATCGAGGATTTATCTAGTCCAACCCTATGGAATGCATACAACCTAGGGTTTTTAAAAAAATCCCCAATTTATTTTCAAATCTCTAATGCAACAACCAAATGTTTGTAAAACAAGTTTTAGTATAGTTTTCCCACATTAGAGTAGCTAGATCGAGGAGTTGATGATACGTAAACGTCATATCTCCAAAACATTAGCTCGCTACCAAGCTCAAATGGACAAAGATGAATGTGGAAGACTATGAATAGTGAGGGGAAAGTGATTTGATGCTCAAATCTTGGATGAGGGATGGGAGATGTGTAGAATCTCTTGTTTCTCTCCTTAGAGTTCTCTCAAGACTCACTATCACTCCCCTGATAGTTAGTGCTAAAAAATGGGGCTGTATGGGTGTTTAAATGGAGAAAAATATGTCAAATATGGTAAAAACCGACATTCAGGTGAACCATGATTGATTATGCACCAAACAAATGTCCACATAAGGGTCCATGATCGATCATGGTGGTCACTGCACCAATAACTAACTTTCTGAGCCTGAAATGGACCTCTAAATGGTTGAATCTTGACTCGGCCCAACACGAAAGTTGTAGAGGGGAAAGAAATAAAGATGTGGCTATAAACAGGGAGTGGTTTAGACATCGGATGAAGAAGTTATAGCCTCTCAAAGTTGGCCAAAAATTGATGAATCACAAAAAGTCAAAATACGCAATTTACACATCGGTTTCCATCCGATCCACTCGAATAACGAAACAATTGTTCCCTCAAAATTAATATACCTAATATGACATACTAGAAGTACCCAGTTGAGTATGAAGGGATCGAGATCTGATGCTCACTCTCTGACAGAGATTAAGCCTTAAGAGAAGGTTAACGCGAAAAACGGAACATGGGGTATTATAGAGACTGCTAAGAATCAAGTCATCTCCAGTCCTGAGATATGTTCCTTACAAGATTTATATTGTAGGGTACTTCACACATAAAGAACTTTATCGACTCCGCTTGTCCCGTACAGTAGTGCGCTGGTCTGCTGAAATAATGATTATGAGACTGGGCGATCACATTACAAGAGTGATAGTAACGGAGGAGGATCAAATGGTAATGAGAGCCGGGCACAGGGTTTATGGGGAGTTGTGTGTCACTATTGCCATCATCTAGGGCATCTAAAATGTAATTGTAGGAAGCTCAAGTACAAAACTTAGAAGGCTCATTCATCGCACATTGCATCCACTAATGACACATCGGAAAAATCGGTTCTTATCTTTAATGATGAATTTGCCAAGTTTTCTCAGTACTAAGAAACTTTGAAAGCTTTATCTACTCCAGTCAATGTCACTACTATTGCTGATTCAGGTAAAACCAAATATATGTCTCCTTTCCTCATACTCTAAATGGGTCATTGATTTTGGTGCCACATATCATATGACAAGTAATTCTCACCTTTTTTTCTACTTTTTAGTCACATAAATCAATGTCTAATGTTATTTTAACAGATGGGTCATCATATTGTGTTCTTGGGTCTGGCATAGTTAATCCTACCCCTCTTTTTCATCTATCATCTGTGTTACATTTACCTAAACTGTCCTCCTTTAATTTAATTTCTGTAAGCCAACTTACTTGCACTCTTAATTGTTGTATCTCATTCTTCCTTAATCATTACTTGTTTTAGGATCGTATGACGAATAAGATTATTGGTAATGGACATGAGCCTGGAGGCCTTTATATTCTTGACATACATATACCTAAATCCATTGCTTGTTCTAGACTCACTTTAGCTTTAGAGGCACATTTTTGGTTGGGCCATCCTTCTCTTCCATTATTTAAGAAGTCTAATCCACAGTTCAGTAGGGTGTCTTTATTATATTGTGAGTCATGTCAGTACGCCAAACATCATCGTCTTAGTTCTAGTCCAAGAGTCAATAAAAGGGGGAGGTTTCTTTTTAATTAGTTCATTCTGATGTTTAGGGGTCCGCATCCAGTTTTGTTTAAACCTAGATTGAAGTATTTTGTTACTTCTGTTGATGATTACTCTCGTGTAACTTGGTTATATTCAGTGTTTTAAATCGCGGTAGCGTAACGTGTAGCATTTTGGCTCCATCGTAGTGCAAATAAATTGCGTACTAGCGTAAATTATTCTGGACATTAATAGTGTGATAATTAAAAAAAAATATACCAAAAAATATTAGTAAATTACATATATTTATTATTATTTATTTATAATAAAATAATACTAAATTACTAATTAATAAGACACAGAAAGGCTTTACAATAATAAAAAGACATGGGATATGCTAAATATTGTAAATGTTTAAAAAAAGGGTACAAAATAAGAAAGGGGGGAGGGATTAAAATTGAAAATAATTTTGTAAATATGAACACAACCAAGATTAATTAATTCATTTTATCAATAAATTAAAAACCCTACTTTTGACCGACACTCACAAGCCCTGCAGTTACCTTTATCAAATTTCATCTTATAGCTTTCCTTATCTTCCATTTGCGAGCACCATCTCTCTCTGCATCTCGTTTTGTTGACGCCAAAAGTAAGAAGAGAGTTACTAAGGTTTGTTTTTCTCTATGTTTCTCTTTTTTATACTTCTTCCTCTTCCCCTGTTCTTTTTCCTATCTTTTTCCCATGTTCTTCCTCTATTTTCTACTTCTTCTTACTCTGCTCAAATATCGTACGCAATAACCTATTTCGTGCATTTTGCATATGCAATTTTGTAATTAGCGTACCACGTCAGCAAATAGCGTACATTATTTGAGCCATCCGCTATTTGAAGTACGCTACATTGCGATGGGACGAATTTTCACACTATAGTGCACGACTTTGCACGCTACTCAATGCTATTTAAAACACTCGTTATATTTAACAAAAAATTGTTCCAAGTTATTTTCTCATTTTTGGCGTTTTGTGCTGAAATTGAAACATAATTTAATATCTTTATCCACACACTACGAAATGATAATGCCAATTAATATTTGTCAACATCTTTTCAAACTTACATGATTTAGAATGGCATTCTTCATCAAACATTGTGTGTTGGTACTCCATCTGAAAATGGAGTAGTAAAGGGAAAAAATTGACATTTCCTTGAATCTGCAAGGGCCCTATTATTCCAAATAAATGTTCCTAAATCTTTTTGAGCTGATACAGTTTTAACAATATCTTTTTTTGATTAACTGTATGCCTTCATCTGTTCTTCGTGGTGAGACACCTTATAGTATTATATTTCCTCATAAAGCATTATTTCCTATTGAACCTAAGATATTTGGTAGTACTTGTTTTGTACGGGATGTTAGTCTGAATTACTAAATTAGATTCCAAATCTTTGAAGTGTTTATTCGTTGGTTATTCTTGACGATATCGGTGCAATTTCCCTATCCTTAACAAGTATCTTATGTTAAGTAATGTTACCTTCTTGAAAAACACACCTTGTTCTCTATCTTCTACTCCCGTTAGTCGGGAAGAGGATGATAACTAGTTAATCTCTATGATCTTGCCTTTAAAACCTATCACTTAACTAACTACCGTTAAGCCTCTTGTTTATCGGGTCAACTCAAGACAACATCACTCTCCTTATTCGTGTCCTGCAATAACTCCTTCGTCATCAGACCCAGCTTCAAGTGACCATCCTATCATTACTTTACACAAAGTTAAACGTCAATGTACTTATCCTATTTATTCTTGTGTTTCTTATAATCACTTATCTCCTAGTTCATTTATTCCATCTCTCGATTTAATATTTATTCCCAAAACTGTTCATGGAGCCATATCTCATCGTGGTTGGCGTAATGCAATGATAGAGGAGATGAATGCTTTAGACAAAAATGGTAATTGAAACTTGGTTGATTTACTTTTAGGGAAACAAGTCATTGGGTGCAAATGGGTATTCACTGTTAAGGTCAATCCTGATGGATCTGTTGCCCGGCTGAAAGCCCGTCTTGTTGCTAAAGGGTATGCTCAAACCTGTGGTGTAGATTATTGAATTATTCTAATACCTTTTCTTCCGTTGTGAAATTCAAATTTGTTAGGTTGTTTCTCTCTCTGGTTATCAATCATAAGTGGTCCTTTGCATCAGTTAGATATCAAAACTGCATTTTTTACATGGAGATCTTCAAGAGGATTTGTGTATGGATTAACCTCCAGGGTTTGTTGTTTAGGGGGAGTATGCCTTCAAATAGAGTCCTCGTCCTTGGTTTGAACAGTTTAGTTTGGCCGTTAAGCAATTTGGCATGGTGAAAAGTAAATCTGATCACTCGGTTTTCTACAAGCAATTTAAATCTGATATCATCTTACTGGTCGTGTATGTAGATGATATTATCATTACTTGGAATGATACTACGGGAATTTCATTTCTCAAATCCTTTCTTTACTCTCAATTTCACACGAAAGACTTAGATATGCTAAAGTATTTCTTGGGTGTCAAAGTTACGAGGAGTAAGAAGGGTATCTTTCTTTCCCAGAGGAAATATGTGCTGCATTTCTTGACTAAGATGGGCAAATTGAGGGCAAAGCGATGTTGTACTCCGATGATTTTGAATGTGCAACTTTCGAAAGATAGTGAACTAGTTAAGGATCATGAGAAGTATAAAAGATTGTTTGGGAAGCTGAATTATCTCACAGTGACTCCTCATGATATTTCATTATTTGTTGGTTTTGTGAGTCAATTTATGTCATCCCCAATAGTCCATCATTAGGAAGCCTTTAAGCAATTTTTGTGTTACTTGAAAGCAACACTTGGTTATGGTATTCTATGTGCAAACCATGGACATGCTCATATCGAATGTTTTTCCGATGCAAATTGGGCAGGTTCAAAAGTGGACAGAAGGTCCACATTAGGCCATTGTGTCTTCGTTAGAGGAAATTTAGTCTTATAAAAGAGTAAGAAGCAAAATGCTGTGTTACAATCAAGTGCATTATTAGAATACAGGGCTTTCGCTCAGTCTGTGTGCGAAATAATGTGGATATATTAGTTGTTGACTAAAGTTGGCCTTAAATTTCAGTGCCAACAAAATTATGGTGTGATAACCAAGCTTCTCTTCATATTGCATATAATCCCGTGTTCTATGAACGAATCAAACATATTGAAATTGATTGTCATTTTGTTCCTGGAAAATATAAGAAGGTTTGATTTCCTTAGGATAAGTGAAGACCGGAGAGCAATTGGGAGATTTTTTCACAATGGCCCTAAACGGAGTTCGAGTTGATTATATTTGTAACTAGATGGGCATGACTAATATCTATGCTCTAGCTTGAGGGGGAGTGTTATAGGCCCTAAATAGGCCGTAAATATCTAGGTTATTTAGTATGGAAAGCTAAATTTTATGGATTCTAATTTTGTAGAGTTTCCTTATTTATGTGTACATATTGCATTTTACGCTTGTTATGAGTAAATGATCCATTTGCACCCCAAACTTTGTACCTGGTTTCAAGTTACACCCTAAATTTCAATTTGTTCCACCTTACACTCTAAACTTCAAAAAGTGGTTTTCATGCCATTCCGTTAATTTCCATCCATTTTCTAATGAAAAATGCTAAAGAAGGGGCATAGGAGTAAAATTTCTTCTTATCCTCCTCTCTTGAGAATAGTAAGAAGAAGAACTTCATAGCTGTGAAATTCAGGGGACTAAAGTGTGCAGCCCGACTGCAGGTATTGGTGTCGAGATGATTCGGTCGTCGGCGAACTAGAAACAAAGAAGGTGAGGAAGAAAAAGTAGAGGAGTACGAAGAACAAGATACCCAATCAAGATTTGGATTTTTTTTTCATGGTGTTTTTTCTTCATGTTTAGATGGTTAATTTGGTATTTTTGTATGATGCTGATCATGTGAAATTTGAGAAGGTCCAGATTTATTGAGGATTTTTTTTGGTATGCAGCTTGATTCCCACCATTCAATTATATATCCACCATTCAAAAGCCAATTTAATCCCCATTTAAAACCCCCCATTCTTCTTCTTCTACTCGAATTGCTCTTTGTTTCATTCTCTGTTCTTCAATCATGGTTGTTGTAGTTAGTGAGAGAGCAACAATTGCAGACCACATTGGGTAGATGAAATTGAAGAATTTTGAATCATCCATAACTATAAATTGCATATCACAAAGCTTCTTTTTTTTGTAATTAAAACTCTTAAATTCTCACTCAACTTTTCTTTTTTTCTCTCATCCTCTTTCTTTTCCTCACTAGCTTCACTACTCTATTTCTTTTTCTCACCACTCATTTTCTTTTGCTCAATACGCTCTTTCATTTGCTCACTTTGTCTTTTTTGATCACTATCCTTTTGTAACTTCATTTGATCTTCATGAGCTTACTTTGGTGGCAATGGAACAAGACTAATGGTTCACTCCTTCATCTTGAAAGAGTAATTTAGTGTTGACATAATGATCTTTCTACTTATTTTTGCTTAAAGTAATTTAACTTTACGCAATGAATTTACTAAAGCTAGTGTAGTGACATAATGTTGACATTTATGCTTGAAAATGTGTTGCGATTGAATTGAAATTTATTTTTGAATTTATCACCGCATCAATACCCCTCCTTTACCTCCTCCCCCAAAACCATCTGGATATATCATTGCTTGTATCGATTATTATTTTTATTTATTTATGTAATTTAGCCCCCCTCCATGAAATCTGCATCTGCCCTTAATTATGGTCTTTTGGTTCTTAATTTTTATAGTTAATGAAATAATTTTCTTACTACTCTATTTTAAAAAAATTACATTTTTAATAGTTAAAATCCTACTTTGTTTTGACTTTTATATGACCTTTTGGTTAGTAATAAATTTTTTTCTACTCAAATCAGTCATTTAGTTAATGATATTTATTGTGTTAAAAATCCTAATCTATTTGGTGTTTTAGTTATAAACTAATTATAAAGCCTTCTCTTTCAATTATATTACATCTATTACAATCCATCATAATCTATGTCAACTACAAATTGATTTGCCAAACTTATATATACACACACATATAAGCCATATTACAGGACACAAACCAGGTTACACAATTTTCATGGTTGCAGCTTGCAATTTTCAGAGTTTGCTAATCTCACAATTTTTAAAGTTAGGTCTCTCTTTGTTCATATATTCCTTTATTGTAAATTAACAATCATAAAAACATGTGTTTATCTCGATCAATTTGCAAAACCTCATCTTTCAGGTTTAAAATTTAGGATTCCTTTAGTCAATATTAGAAACTGCCTACAAGGTATTTTTTGACAATTTTTGTGTTTGTGTAAAGATACTATGGTATGATGTTGGGATTCTTAATTTGGCTTATGTTCGTTACTTTTTCATCTAATTTTATTCAATGGGGTCTGGTTTAGTCATGAATGGATGAATTTTTTCATCTCCATAATGTTTGTGAAGATAATTTACTCATTATAAAAATCATCTTAGCCAAGTTTCGTAAAAAAATTCATATGTTCATGTCTCGAACTAGACCCCACAAAATTGAATGAAATAAATAATGGAGTTAAGGATTGCAATTTAATATGCCACTTGAATTATACCACCAACTTTGTGGAAATTTTATTTACACCGTTACTTTATACTAGTATATGGACTCCTAATTTGTTCCTAAAGTCCCACTTTTTTGAATTATGAACACATGCTTTTATGATTATGTATTTTACCAATATGTTAATTAAATTGAGATATCTAACCTTAGTACATTATGTAGGATTTACGTCTGATACTGCATTTTTCTTTATTTGTTATATAATTTGCGATATTATTGTCAAAACAAATGTAATTCTTGTCAGAGTAATGCACCACAATGAAAGAAAAATGTATAACTTCACATATATAGTAGGTACTTCAATTTAACAGAGTGATATTTGCTTTCATAATATGGCTACCTTATATAACTTATCAAACATTTGTTTTGGACATAATGTTTACTTTATACTATACACTAATTATTCAATTCTTGGTATCAAAATTTTAATATTAAAAACTAAAATCACGTACAACGCATGTGCGCAAAACTTAATCTTACATAAAAAAATGGGCCTCTTGACACTAGAATAAAAACATTGCCAAACACATTTTCAGCTATTCTATATACACTACAAAAAAAGTGGCTTTTCTCGGCATTAGTATAATGCCTTTATAAGTAGTTAAATGCCGCTAAAACTTATATTTGTTTAAGTACCTTAAAAGCCAATGTCGTAAAAGATTTTCGGCATTTTTACAAATGCCGAGAACATAGCGGCATTTATAGCGGGACTTGTTTAAAATGCCGACAAAACTTCTTTTGCGGCATTTATATAAATGCTTCTACAATGTTTTGTCTCTAGCGAGACTCGAACTCGTGACTAACACCAAGTTTCACCGTATGCATTCTTTATCTCAACTCATTAACCGCTGCGCCAACTTAATTGTTACTAAATTGTAAATTCTTCTTTTAATAACTTATTCTATATATACACAAAATATACATCCACATATAAATATGAACCATTGGTACGAAATACTGAAATTTACATAAAGTTCTTCGCAATTGATGACAATTTTGTGTGATTTAAATAAACCTATATTTCTCGACGCAACTAGCGCATAAGGTGTGTAAAGATATACACACATATATAATAAAATTTTGGTTTACACTTTAACATTGGTTTGTTGAGAATTTACTAGATCTTGTATAGAATGGCATAAACTTTTTTGTACAAAATGTTAGGAAAAGTATTATTATTGTTCACACTTGTTGAAGAGCATTGTAAATTTACAGTATTTGTTTTGAAATACCATAAATTCTTGGCATTTTATACAAAATGCCAAAAAAAATATTAATATTGTTGGCACTTATTGGAGAGTGCCACAAATTATTGGCATTTGTTATGAAATGCCATAAATTCCCGATATTTTGTACAAAATGCCGTAAATTCTCTGCATTTTGTTCAAAAGTGCCAGAAAAACTTTTTTCTCGGCATTTATTTAAAGTGCAGCAAAATAAATGCCGTAAAAGCCTTGTTTTCTCGTAGTGATACTCTCGGATTTTTGGTAGTTCCCAAAACTTATATGTTGTTGTATATTAAACTAGAATAGGACTTAAGGGTTATGTTTTGGTACACGCGCATTTAAAAATGAACATACACTCCGAGCGGACAATGCGTTTTTGTTGCCTTCTCCAAGTGGTCACTAAAGGTTTGGTTTGGTTTTGTTTCCTTTTTTTTTTTTTTTTGTGTGTGTGTGTTTTCTTTTTCAAAAAAATAAAAAATAAAAAATAAAAAATAAATTACCAAACATACACTCTGTTACATAGTAAGACGCTTGGAGACCTAATTATTAATAAATAATACACTCTAAAATACACTATTACTTTAGCAAAAGATGTATTACTGGAAACGACGATCAAACCCATGATATTTACTTTTAAACGCACATTTCTTAGAGCATCACAATAGTCTGAGTTATGTATAAGTAGTAGGAGACAAATATAGAAGATATATTCGGATAACGGATATCAGGTTTCTGTATGATAAGGAACCAAGTCAAATTTATGCTTATTATCTCCCTAATATACATCACAATATAATAGAGTAATTTTTTTTTCTTTTGTGATACATCAATAACTCCAAACCACGGTCGTAGGTAGAATTTTTGTTGAGGGAGTACAGACATAAAAGGCTATAAAGATTATCTTACTTCATAAATTATTGTAAAGAATATGCACATTACAAATACAAAGTATAAGATATTTTTAATTAATATATATATATATTCGAAAAGTGAGGGAGTATGACCGTACCTCCTCGGGCACAAGTGCTTACGTCTTTAGCCCCAAAGGGCATAATATAATAACTATATCCTATCTATTTAATGATTTGGTCACACTGACAGAATATCGCGTTGTGTTAGTCCAAGTGCAAAAACGTCAAGTTCTAATATAATCTCGGAAGTCCGAGTATCGATCCACAGAGATAGTTGAAAAGGAATGAAATGGATTACAGATTTTATAGGTTTTTGGTTTTGTAAAAAACTTGGTTATCGAACATCGTTAATGTAAATTGGTTGTAAAAAGTGTTAAGAAAGCACTAAGGTAAGTGGAAATTGCTCGCGACATAATGAGTGTCATTTTCAATCTCATACATAGATTTCAATACAATATTTTCGAGAATGGGGAATGTTGTCATATCTCTCGATAGCAAAGGGTGCGAAGCTGGGCAACTCATTCCTAGGTTGAAGCTATATCAAGAAAGAAATAACAAAATTCCACCAAAGATGAAGCTATCTTATCTATCTCTTAGTTACGGGTGTGAAACAAAGCAACCCATTCCCAAAGAAGCTAATCCGAGGTAGAGATGATAAACTCAGCGTAAAAAGGTTTTATATAAATCATGTATGTGAAATCTCATAGTTTAAAAGAATGAAAATTATATAGCAAATCATTACAATGAAACGAAATGAGGTTTATGGAATAAATTCATTAACTAGTCAATCATCATTAAAGAAAGACAATAAGGAATCTAAATATCACATAAAGAGTATGAAGCACTCAAAATATCATTAAGAAGATCAAGGATTATATTAACAAATTTATAAACCATCTATGGAGTTTTAAGAACACTCCATAATCTCTACAAAGAGGAAGAAGATCCATGGATGGGGAAAAAATACTACAAGTTTTCTAGAACCATACAAGTATGTTGGATTATCATTCATACACAAGGACTAAGCATACAAGGCATGTAAAGTCTAATCTTTAAATGAAAATACCTAGAAAGCTTGAAGAATGAAAGATTTGAAAAGAAAAATATTTCACAATTATTTAACAAACTTTAAACATGGATTGAGAAATTAATCACCGAAAATCATATCGCAATTTACTTTCATAACCTAAAACTACTCCATAATACTCAAAACAAGAATTATAGAAGAATTAATTGTTTCTTAATAATCAATGTAAACTTATAAGAAGAAGGAAGAAATTACAAGTCTTGAGCTCTCACTTCTCTTTAATTCTTAATGAGAAAAAACTAACTCCTTAACCTCTAAGCCAAACCTCAAAATATATACTAAACAATTGCAAAATATCTAAAATAACTTGAACCACAAAAATAGCCCAAAATGGATGTGAAAAGGCCAAGAGTCAGGACCATGACCGATCATGAAGTGTTTTGGAGTTGAGATTTTGTACCATGATTGAGCATGGGGTCTGGAAATTCTTCATTTAGCACTTTTGCAAGCCTCTTAACTTGCTTTCGATCAATTCTTTGAGGGCTGATGATTTTCACACCTATGAACACATATCATACTACACAAAAACACCAACTTGAGCCACATTAGATACAAAACATGCTAAGAAACTAAACGCAAGATAAGTGGATAATTCAACAAAATAAGTATGACAAATGCGTCAAGCAACTCTGCAAAAGAGCGTATGAATGACAATATTATACGTTTATCATTTGGACTACTATATATACTCTTATTCACTCATACCGAATGATTTTAAATTTTTTTAAAATGTATAATATATCATATATATGCATTGAGTATGCGGGATTCAATTCAAGTTTATGATTTTCCGTTTAACAAAAATCATATATCTTTGGAATGGACTAGATTTTTGCTTGTCAGAGATGCATCTAGCAAAGATCCACCAACGGCTATGTGGGAAGGCCTGTTAAAATATATTATTTTTGGTTTCCTTATGTTATAAGGTTTTCTTATTCTACTAGGTTTCTTATCGTGTACATCACTCCCCTATAAATAGCCCTCCTTTTGTATCAATATTAATTAATAGAATAATAAATATCTCTCTTCTATTTTCAACTTGGTATCAAAGGGATTAAATCCTCTTTACAACTCAAACCCTAGCCTCTACTCAAACCTTAACTTCAAAACCTCAAAACCACGATAACAGATCAGCACTGAAGCCAACAAATCAATAGACTCACAAACAACCGCCTCGATTATTCCCCTTGCAACAACAAACAACTAGCCTCGATTCTAGAGTAGGAAAAAAATTAAACCATTAAACTTCAAAATTAAAATTAAAACCATGATCGTACTCAAATCTCATCAAAATCACCAAAATGAACAACCAATATCATTGTTTAAGAAAGACGAACACAACCTCAAAAAATCATCCAAAAACACTAGCCACACGCCCAACACGTTAGATCCAACTCCTCACAAATGTTCACGCGCTGTTTATAACGATGTTATCTATTGTTCTTAACGCCATTATTAATGCGGTTAGTCACTGGTCTAATTGAACCAATTCATCTCAATTATTTTTGACCAGTTTAGCAATTATTTGATCAATTTTTGACCCTATTAGATCTGTTCCTAGGATTTTTGACCTTCATGAACTCAAATTCATCCTCTGTTTTTCTAAAATCAGCTTCTATTTTCTAGTTTTAGTTATAAGACTACATAACGGCTATTGATCCTACAAAAAATGTTGAATCATTGAAAAAGGAATCCTCTCCAATCATCGTTCAGACTGACAGCACCTCATTCAATATAGGTGTTACATTAGATGAAACTAATTATGATCTATGTTCTCAGCTCATGGAGATGCATATTGCAGAAATTTTTTTTTATTCCCAGCACAACTCCGATTCCAAGAGAATGAATTCTAGAATACTAAACACAGTATCCAGAAAATCAAAGGGTGAACAATGGCTCTTTATGCCCATGAAAGAATAAATTATAAAGCGTTATATTTGGGTTCATAATGCACAAGAAATCTAAAAATCTTTATTTAAGGCTTTTTACGATGGGCCGACGAACTACAAGTTTTTACATTAAATCAAAGGGCGTTTACAGCTAGACAAAGTGGTAGGTCCCTCTCTAAGTACTATGGGGAGCTAATAGAGATTTTTAGCGAATTAGGTCACTGTGATAAAGTGGTCATGGAAAGTTCGAATAATATAGAATCTTATAGAAAGTAAATTCAGCATTTGGGAGTTCATATCTTCCTTACTAGGTTATACAATGAACCTAAACAAATATGTGGTGAAATTATACAAAAGGATCCTATCCCAAAATTAGAAGAAATATATGCTCTAGTTCATCAGAAAAACCTTAGGTGAAAAATAATGAACAATGATTATGCTAATATCGATGTTGCGGCTATAGTGGCTCACAATCGTGTCCTATAGAACAATCAAGAACATCTTCGAAGAAACTCAAACTCGCAAAACCAATTAAACCAAATTCGTGACTCGCAGTCTAAAGATTGTGGAAGCAAGTCCCAATATCCTTATTATTTAATATGTAGATTAACCAGGCATTCAAAGAAGGGGGTGTTATCAAGTAATTAGCTACCTAGACTTATGGGAACATTTTAGGAATTGTCGTTCAATTCATAGAAATGAGGATGATGGAAATAAGGCCTAAGGATTGCTTACAACCAATAGGATCCCTGGTAAGGCTTTAAATTTTGCATATGTTTTGAATAATACATGGATAATTTATTTTGGAGCTACAGACCACATGACATTCGATTCTAAACATGTCCCTACTTTTACCCTCTTATAAAAAAAATTCATTTCCATAGTAAAAGGTGATCCAGTCCCTGTTATTAGTGAATGGACAATTCCTTTACCAAAAACCCTGAATTTAAATTCCATGCTTATAGCTCCCTCACTCAATTACAATTTACTATATGTTACTCAAATTACTTATGCTCTAAATTGTATTATTATTTTCTGGCTTACTTATTGTGTTTTTAAGGATATTTAGATGAGGCAAACAATTGTTTAAGGGAATGGGCAAGACAAATTGTACTGCTTAGACCTGGCAGTGAAGACTACAAACCAGTTATACCAGGCTTTACAAACTAACATTGCTCCAAAAAAAGGGTTAAAGATGAAATTTGGTTATGGCATTGTCGTTTAGGTCATGCGTCATTTAGCTGCTTAAAGAAGTTTGGTTGTGGCATCGTTGTTTAGGTCATGCGTCATTTAGCTACTTAAAGAAGTTATTTCCTAAGCTTTTTAAGAATGTTACATTTCTTTTTTTCATTGTGAAACATGTGAACTCGCAAAGAGCCATTGTACTTATTTTCCATCATCATTAAATAAATGCTCAATTCTTTTTATGTTGATTCACTCTAATGTTTGGGGCCCATATCTTCCTCATTCTTTGAGCGGTTTTCGTTGGTTTGTTACTTTTATTGATGATTGCACTAGAATGACATGGATATGTCCTATGAAGTATAAGAGTTAACACGTTGTTTCATAACACAATATAAAGCTGCTATCCAAGTACTTCGAAGAGATATTGGAGGAGAATATATGGCTATAAACTTACAGGAGTGTTTTAAAAATTATGGAATTGTCCATCAAATGACCTACTTGTATACAGCCCAACAACATGGGGTGCAGAAATAAAGAATTAACATTTGCTAGAAGTAGTATGTGCATTATTACTTGGGGGATAATGCTCTGGTATCTTACTAGGGTAAAGCTCTTTCTTCTATTACATATTTGATCAACCGTGTTCCATCAGCAATTCTTGATTTTCAAACTCCATTCAATGTTTTCTATAAAGCAATATTGGTTCTTACAGAATCAAATTTGCCCCCACAAATATTTCATTTGTTCACTTACCCAAAGAACACTATAACAAGTTAGAATCTCGTGCTTTAAAGTGTGTATTTGTGGACTATGCATCTAATCAGAAAGGGTATCACTGCTAATATCCTTCTTCATGAAAAATGTACGTGACAAAGGATGTCATATTTCATGAAGGGGAAATGTACTTTCACTAAATTAAACTTTAGGGGGAGCACTATAGTGAAGTTCAAACTTTTGATTGCGATAATGGTAATGAGATTATTCAAATTGAAGTCTCACTGTAAACTTCAAGTTCACTGAGCTCATCACCAGATTCAATTTCCCCATCACTGTCGACTTAGACTAATGAATCTGCCCCACCTATGGTTTGCCAAGTTCATCAGCGCCTGGTTTGCCAGGTTCACAACTTGGTTCCAGTTCGTCACAGCCGTCAAATTTGCCAAGTTCATGCTTACAATTGGCTCAACCTAACACAAATAACCAATCAGCCCCCCTGACACTTCTGAGTTTGAATATTAGGTATCCTTTCTTAAACTTCCTAGAAAACAACACCCTCACCAAAACAATAAAGACATTCTTAAATCAGCATATAAACCTGATCAAACCAACAAAGTCAAACTTGAGTAACTACGTGTCTTATGATAGGTTGTCTGAATCGAATAAATCATATGTAAATCAACCATCCTCTGTATAAATTTTTAATAGTGTGCATGAAGCATTGGATGATCTAACATCTAAATCAGCTATGCACGAGGAGATGAAATCCTTAAAGAAGAATGGTATATAAGATATAGCTGAGTTGCCACAAAAAAAAAGTGCGTTAGTTGCAAATAGGTGTACATAGTGAAATATAAGGCAAACGAAACCATCAAAGATATAAAGCAAGACTAGTAGCAAAAGGCTACACCCAGACACATGGTATCGATTATTTGGAGATATTTGCACCAGTGGAAAAAATTAACAATGTGCCTGTCTTGCGCTCTTTAGCTACAAATATGGATTGGTAGCTACAATAATTTGATGTAAATAATACATTCTTATATGGGGATTTGAAGGAGGAGGTATACATGAAATTTCCACTAGGGTATGAAGTTCATGTGGAAGATCAAAATAAAGTTTGTGAATTAAAAAAGTCTTTGGATGGTTTAAAACAATATTCAATGGCTTGATTTAAAAGATTTTTCTATCAAGTACCAGTCGATAAAATGGTGTTATCCAAGATTGTTGCGGAGGCTAATGTACTTAGCATACATCAGGCCTAACATTTCTTATGCATTGAGTATAGTGAATCAGTTCATGCATAATCTTGGAGAGAAGCATATAAAGGCTATTATGAAGATCAATAGTTATTTTAAGATAGCTAAAGGGAAAGGGATTCTATTTACAAAGATCAATGATTTTTTAAAAGTTGAAGGATCCATTGATGCTGATTGGGATGAAAATGTGACAGATGGTC
The DNA here is from genome assembly GCA_021464415.1 of Lonicera japonica. NCBI lineage: Eukaryota > Viridiplantae > Streptophyta > Magnoliopsida > Dipsacales > Caprifoliaceae > Lonicera > Lonicera japonica. The sequence goes on from JAKCWG010000405.1 coordinate 42,831, forward strand.
TACATTAGGATATTTCTCGTTTGTTGGTGGGAATTTCATTACTTGGAGAAGTAAGAAACATAATGTCGTTTCACATTTAAGCGTTGAAGCTAAATATCGAGGAATGGCATTTGGAGTCCAAGAGTTATTATGGCCGAAGTTGCTATTGTCTAATTTAGGTTATCTAGTGAGAGAACTTATGATGTTATATTATGATAGCAAAGTAACATGTGATATTGCTTAAAATCCAGTTCAACATAATAAAACGAAACATGTGAAAGTGGATAAATTCTTTATTAAAGAAAAATTAGAAGAAAACATAGTTATTGTGCCTCATGTATGTTCAAAAGATCAGCTGGTCGATGTACTTACTAAGACTGTTTCAAATATAATATTTTCTAGATTAATCAACAAGTTGGGCATGTTCAATATCTATGTACCAACTTTAGAGGGAATGTTAAAATATATTATTTTTGGATTCGTTATGTTATAAGGTTTCCTTATTCTACTGAATCTCTTACTGTGTACATTACTCCCTTATAAGTAGCCCTCTTTTTGTATCAATATTAATCGATAGAATAATAAATCTCTCTCTTTTATTTTCATCTAGGCCATTTAGTTTCTAAGCCTTATGTTGTTCTCTAATCACACATAAAGAGATTCTTTCAAAAAAAATTGATCAAGCAAATTTTCAATAAGAGTGATGGATACTTTCACCCATAATTTCCTTGTTTAGTTTTATACTTCCTTCATCAAAAGACGTGTGGCTGATGTAGATCATTATGATATAGCCTACTTCAAGGAGGTGCTGGCTGATCTCAAGATGTTCAATTTCATTGTTGAATGGCTTAGTGAATGTGTTGATAAGGTTGAAAAGTTGAAGTTTTTGAGTCTCCTTTTGTTAACATATAAATTATTTTTATTATTTATCTTAAATTTATGAGTTATTAATAATTTACCCCTTATATTTATATGCTTTTGCACTTTTGTCCATAAAGTTCATTTTACATAACATCTGTCCTTAATGTTTCTCCCGTTTTCACCTTAGTCCGAAACCTCACTTTTCTTTAGGTTTTTGGATAGAAAAAATCATGTCCATTGCACGTGGGCATTGTAGCTAGGTAAAATGGTTAAGCCACTATAATGCTCTCATATATGTTCATCTTAAGACTTAAGACTAAATTAGGACAAAATAAAAATGTAGAGTTAGAAAAATGGGAGACATAGAAAAAATGAACAAAGTAAACCATTTTAGTTCTAATAAATGCTCTAATTAGTGCAAATTAAGTTGGGAATTACGGAATTATAGTGGCTTAACTGTTTTACCCCTGATACCATGCTCGTGTGCAGTGCATGTGGTATTTTGCATCCAAAAACATAATGGCATATGGTGTTTTAGTTATGTTCTAAAAGGCACTAGGCAGACCTAAGGCATCTATGTAGCACCTAGAGAACCTAGTTAGTTGTAGACACCTTAATTTGCAACCACACGCAACCTTCATGCTACATTTTTCACACAAATGCATTCATGACACAAAATAAAGTTTTGGGCAGTTTTTACATTTTTTAGGGGCAGTGCCGCACATCTAGAGCAGTGCCACACTCCCTAATGCCACATGCCCTTGCGGAACTACCAGTACCGCAACAGCCCCTATGCCGCAGGTGCCTGTCATAGTACTAATGCGATAGGCCCTTAATGCGCGCCCCTATATGTCTAGTTTCAACGGGATTTTTCTCTATAAATAGGACCCTTGGGGTGCCATTTGGAGATATGTAAGTGGGCGGAAAATTTGGAGATAGAAATTGCTCTTTAGGAAATACGTAGAGTATTTTAGAGAGAGAAAGAAACAAGCAAACAAGGATTTGGTAACAAGGCCAGCAACTTTTATTTTCTTTCAAGTGCATCAGGTACTCATTTCTATCACTCATTTGAATTTCAATTATAAGTTTAAATACAAATTTTAATATAGAGAATTAGATAATTTGTAAAGAATTTTCATTATTTTCAAAGCAAGTACTTTTAAAGTTTTACAAGGAAAATTAAAGCATGATTTGACATGTTTATAAAACAAAATACAGAAAAACAATTCCCAAACACATGGAACTATGACACTTTGATTTAATTCTACGAATGAATATATAGGAGCTAATGAAAGCTCGAGTTTGATTTTATAAACACCGTTTTAAACTAAATTTTTCCGAAAGGACTATGTTTGAAAACCTTTCAAACTACTTGCATAATACCTAAAATAAGAATTAAGCATAAAATCCATTAGGAGATTGAAGGGTGAATTGCTGTGAGAACTAAGCTCTTATATAGTGGATCATATATTTAATTAGGGGTGTTCACGGTCCGGTTAACCGGACCGTTCATCATATTTTTGGACCGGACCAACTACTTCGGTCCTAGAATTTTTTAGACAGGACTGGACCGAAGCACCCTTCAAAACCGGACTAGACTGGACCAATTTGAACGGTCCGGTTTTAATCGGTCCAATCGGTCTGAACATTGGGAGAAAAATCAAACAGATCCATACTTCATTTTACGACCAACAAATCATACACAAACATATTCATAATATGCATATAGAATCAAGAAAAAATTGTATATTTATACAAAATATTTCATAGATCTAATTGTCTAAACGTGTATATATACAAGCATACAGATAAAAAAAAAGAAAGAGAACTAACACATCACTTCGATTTCTTTGATCTTATATATACACATGTATAGTATCTTCGATTTCTTCGAACTTGTATATATACACATGTATATTATTTTCGATTTCTAATGTCTTCGACCTTGAATTTCTTTGATTTCTAATTATCTAAGCATGTACACACATGCAGAGACATAGAAAAAGAAAGGAAAGAAATATATGGGACGTGAGTGTGGTTGGGTTGGAAATCACGTGGCTCAAGGTGGGTGGGGGACAGATGTGACTGGGCGGTCGGCTTTTGGGGAAAAGAAAAGCAAGACTTTTTACTCATTTTCTTGTACATAAATATATATTTAAAAAAAAATTATATAAAAAGTCGGTCTGGTCCGGTTTTAATGATATTTCAACTCATAGGATCGAAGATCGGACCAAACTATTTCGGTCTTTTAATAATTAGACCGGACCGGACAGTTAGACATATAAAAACCGAAAAAAACCCATTTTTCGGTCCAGTTCGGTCGGTCTGTCTGGTCCGGTTCGGTTTATGCACACCCATGTATTTAATTCTTGTTATTTATTAGATATAGATATTGCAAGCCTTAGTCCTAGGATAACATTGATGCTATCCAGGTGGATTCCTCGATACCATTGTTTTTTTAATTATGTGAGGAAAATCTTTTCAAAATTAAAATTATGTAAATACATAACAAACCCTAAAGCATTATTTAATAATGAATTGCCATATTTTTATTTTTCACGCACTCACATACTATTATGCATTATCGTGAGTGTGAATTTACCCTATCAAACTCGAGACTAGAGTCATGACTAGGCAATGGACTTGCGGGCTGGCACTAGCCAAAAGTTTCTGGGACCACTCTCCTTGGCTAAGCACCCTATTGAGGTATATAGAGCGATTTACCTCACGTACCTAGTAGAGGTATATCAAAAGGTCCTTAAACATACTTACACTCTTAAGGTATATCGTATGACCTAACAAATAGAATGGTGCCTTAAACTGTACCCTATTTAATCATATGCTTAGAACATAAATATTTTCAACATTGTTTTGATGACCATCAGTCATGAGAACGTAATGAGAAAAGGCCATGTCAATCATACCATCATGGTTTTGGCAGGTACGTCCGAAGGCTGTCCAACCTCCACCATAAAAATTCACGAAAACTAATAATCTTTGTAATTTTTCTATCGCTGGTTCCATGAATAAATTAACTCATGAGGAGAGAACTTCCTATCTTTCAAAATATTTTTTACAAAAATCTTTTCAAAATAATTTTCAAACTAAGCCAAAGGAACCCAATGAATTCATATTCCTAACTTACTTCTGAATGCGGCTCTCAAATTCCCTAAATGAATAATAATGATCTACGATTGCTAATATATCTCATGGTAACAAAAATGTAAACCATCTTTGCACAAAATCACAAAGTGATGGCTCGGCGTAAAGAGAAGCCAGATAAATCGTTATAGCAAGGGAAGCCTTAAAACCCGATCATTGCTTGTCGAGGAGAAATTTTCTTTGAAAAAAAGGAATGAAAGCAAGATGGACCACACGAACCGATCCAGCTATCACGATGTAAAAAGGAAATAAAAAATTTTAGATGGTTGAGGGAAAGACTAATCCATAAAGATAGGAATTCCTTTTACCAATTCACTCGCCATTACTTCATCAAGACCATGAATATCACTATATAGTATGTTTTCAATCTCACATAAAGAAAAAACTTTTTGTGTTTATGCATTTTCTTTATCGATGTATGTCTAAATAAGATCCAACAGTTTCTAAAGATATATATATATATTGTTTCCCAGAGAATACACACAATCCGATATGTCCTTTTGCTTTACATTAGACATCCATTCACCTTGGTCTTTGCTTGGGCCGAAAGAGACAATACCAGAAGATTAGTCCAACACGAATCCCGTAACGATATGGATCCACAGTTAACACCTACAAAGGGTGAAGGCAACTTGTTCAACAATGTAGCGGATCCCCCGCCCTGTCCTTTTTACCAAAACTCGGGAATAACGCAGAATAATAGAGTAAGGGGTATGCCACCAAATCATAATCAGCCCCAAAACCCAAATATGCCATAAAACATTAATCCTATTCTTTTTTCCAATCTTTCACATAACCGAAATCCTAGTCTCCCACATAATTAAGGGGAAATACCAATAGGAACGGAGCTATACTGATACTCAGTGCCGAAGATACCTATCACATAATGATGAACATGAATCAAAGCCTTGCCCTTTTCCTAGCCAAAAATTGAACCACCCGAGCTAGGCTAGACGAATTAACAAAGGAAGACCAATGGAGCCTGATAGAGAAGTCCCTTTTATAATTCCTCTTCCACTCTCTGTTCACATCGAGACTCTGCCTTCACCTAAACAATATAATCTTTCGTGGGTCTTACTTGATCTTGTCGTTAATTGGTTACACCAAATTAGACTGAAACAAATCCTCACCACGCTCAATAACCTTAGGAGCCATATCGTGATCTGTACTTTGAACCAATCAAACTCTCACTTAGTATCCAAGGAGAGGGATTCCCATCGGTCGAACCTCCGAAAGAAGATAAGGCCATCTTTGAACTTAAGAAGTGAATGAGGCTCTTGACTTAGAAAGTGGCTGAAGGATCGAATGATTTGACACAACTGTAAAACTATAATCTTTATCCCGAGGCACATTATCCAGTGGGGTTCAAGATGCCCTCAATCCCAATGTTTACCAGAACAACCCTGCCAGAGCTCCATCTCAAATCCTATGTCCGATTAGTGAAGATTTATGATATGGGCAAAGCCAAGTTAATAAACTTTTTTCATCTTACTTTGGCGGGTCTAGCACAGAGTTGGTTCCTAAGTCTGGAAAAGCATAGAGTTTGATCTTGGACCGATATAGTTAAGTAATTTATGGCTCAATACAAGATGAACGAAGAACTCATGACAAGATGGAGGGAGTTGGCCGCTCGGAACAACCATGTCTAATAGTGAAGAACCTAAAGCCCAAAATTTGAACATAAATGGGGCATTAGTTCTTTGGCAGGTTTAAAGATCTATTGTACATCGGTAATGAGATCGAGGAGGATCCGGCTAAATAGGCTAAAATTAAAAATTCCTCTTCGCAATATAAGAAATCTTCGGCTTCAACATCGGCAATAAATTAACTGTCCACTTATGGCCCATACAATAATGGGTTCTCTAGAAATCCATATGGGCACTATCAAGGAATCCTGTAAATTATCCTTCGCCAAGATATCACAAAAATGGTAACAACAATCAAAGGGCCAACAATCTCGGAAGAGGGAAAGATATATATTTCTCACAACTGCCAGGTTCACTTGGGAAGGTCTATGAGCAATTAAAAGAAGTGGGGTTGATATATCTATTCAACCTAAAACAGTTTCCCTAACCAATCCCATGTCATTGGAATCTGAATGAGCAATGTGAATTCCATCAAAACGTAGGGCATATGAATGACAACTGTGCAGCCTTGCATCACAAAATTCAAGACCTAATTGAAAAGGCTAGAGCATGAGCACGTGGAAGTGAATTAATTAAATTAACCCTAGGTTTGCTATTCAGCGGTTGGATTCTCAAAAATCAATTTTCATCGAATCAAAAAGTAAACCCTAATAGTCTATGGATTTTAATTCTGGAAAACCTGTTTAATCTTTTCTAGTATGCATCAATTAATAAAACATTTAAACAAAGAAGCAAACAACATAATTAATGAAGTATCCCTACAGTGCAGGACTAATCCTCAACAATCCACTATATGCACAAAAAATTACAGACTCGATTAATCATAAATCACATATACTTATAAAACTTGAATTGCATAAGCCACCTGCAAAAGTCTTCACCTTCTTCATGTATAGACCTCCTATCCAAATCACACGAAGAGGTTCACAACGAATCACTCGCCACGGTATCACATCGTTCTTCAACTCTATTTGCCAATCACACGCACTTTGGGACCTGATTTGTTCTTTATAAAAAGCACGCTTGCTTTGGCATGAATAACAAGCCCTAAAGTGGTTTTATGTTTTAAGTTTTTAATCTCTAAACTGTAAAAAAATCTCTCAAAACATGTGTAAAAGTGTGTCAAAATCCCTTACTCTGTGGGTCTATTTATATAAAAATATGGATACCAACTCCTTTTAGAAAAGGGTTAAAAATAAATAAAAATAAATTTTTTGCAATAAAAAACATCTTTCATAAATAAAGGCCGGACCAATCCAACCCAAAAGAATGTTTTAGTCCAAAATTTCGAAAACAATTCCAAGCCCCAAAAATAAGACAGATCGGTACAAGTTTCGTTAACTTGTATCGATCCACCCTTTTGCAAATTAAACATACACCACGTATTAAAAAGAAACCAACCAAACATTGGCATGTGGCTTGATTGATTTGTTTTTTTTTTAAATAAATAAATAACCACACATTTAAAGGGCAAGCTCACGTGGGTTTTAATAAAGTAGGAGCCACTTCAAGTTTTGACCATTTGACTTTTTTCAAAGTTAATTTTATATTTATTTATTTAATAAATCTTTTTCTTTTTAATTAATTTTTGTTTTTGTTTTTCATCATGTAAATTCGTTTGAGCTTCAATTTGACTCAAATTTTTGGAGTAACTCTAGGAATATATTAAGAACATAATCCAAAAGTTTTCTCATTAATTTGGTTCGTCGAAATTTTATAGACACGAGAAAAACACTAAAAAATAATAAAAAAATTAATTTGACCCAAAAGGTTTTTGAAAAAAAATACCACTTAAGAAATTAAATTCAAATGCAATACTCACTGTATTTATCTCAATGTAATTCTTCAATGCATTACTTCGGTAGCATGGCTTGCTTGTAGTTCTTCAAAAGTAATCTCAAACGACTCAAACAATTTATAAGCAATCATGTTTTTGTTGAAGAAATAAAGTCAACCACAATGTGGACTTTAGACTGATGGATTGAAAGAAAATCTCAGAACCATTAGCTCTAAATGTGGCCCGAAATCCTTTGCCACACCATCACATTAATGCTATGAAAGAAGATCTACATCTTCTCGATCTTGTTTTCTTAATTTGCCAGATCTCCAAGGTAGAGAATGATGAAACGTCGAAACTAGATTTTGAGGAACCTGCATGTGATAATATTGTGGAATCTGGTTCTAAGGATCCTAAACAAGAAGATAAAACCCTTTTGGGGTTATAAGTCCTAGAATCCCCATCCTGTTCACACAATATGGTTGGGGTGGATAAGAATAATATAATTTGTACCTGGCCTTGGTCTTGGCAAAGAAAATGTAGGAATACCGACATTCTACAACTGAGAGGTAATCCGAGGCGTCAAGGACTCGGGTCCGATTAGGAGAAACTGAAAAGAAGAAGTGTTCACCCAAAGAAACAAGATATACAAATCAGAATGATAGCTTTCGATTGGAACAAAGTTGCTAAAGCAAGTGAGGATAAAAAGATGACTCTTGATGATTTCCTAAAATCATCCAAAGAAAAAGTAGACCCCGTGGCCGCATGGGTGCAACAACTAACTCGCTTGGGCTGAATATATCAACCGCCTTCAACCAACCCACTGAAAGAGCCAATTAAAGATCCCAAAGAAGGAGGGGTCATTGAACAACTCAAGAAGACCCAAGCCCAAATATTAATTTGGGGTCTTCTTGTTACATCCAAACCACACTGTTTGGCCCTAATGAAAATGTTAGATGAGTCAGTTATTCCTTTCGAGTCGAGCCCCACCAAGCTAAGAAGCATGATCGCAACATTGGGGATCCAAAAATAAATTCTAAGGTTCTTTGATAAGGATTTATCACCACTAGGGAAGAGGCACAATCAAACCCTACACATCATAGTTGAATCTATGGGTATGACATTCCCATATGTCTTGATCAACTATGGATCCACCATTAGTGTATGTTCACTTAAAACGACAGCCAGATTGGGTATTGATATAATGAGTCTTGAGGACTCACCAGTTACTTTATGGTATACGATAATATAAAAATGGAATATAAAAATGGATGTATTGGGATATGTGATATTGGATGTAAGAATAAGAAATGCAACATTTGTAACGGAATTTTAAGTAATTGGCATCCTTTTAGTTTTAATCTACTAATGGGAAGAGTGTGGCTACATAAGGTTAGGGCATTACCATCCTCGTTACATTAGGAGGTAAGAATTTCGTAAAATGGGGAAACAATTATCACCGAATGAGATCATGAAAGGACAATTTCTCCTAAAGATTCACATGTGTTAGGAATTAGGAGTCACAATATACAATTTTGGGGGGGGGGGGGGGTTTCTTTTATGAGTCGAAAGTCCAAACACTAACCACTAAAAAACATAGAATATCTTCTACATGATGATATGTCAACAATAAATTCTCGGGTTATACAGATGATGTGAAAGATAAAGTTTCTACCAAGAGTTCATTTGGGTAAGTATGGGGCCAGAATTTCCAAAATGATGGAACCATACTAACAACTGAGTCCTTCTGTTAGGTTAGGTTACATGGAAAATGAGGTCAGAAAAAGAAGAACACTGCTCACCGATGATTTGCTAAATGGCCGCTCTATAAAAGAAAGAGAAGACTTTGTATACTATGGTTTTCAAGAGCCATGGGTTAATAATCAAAGGAAAATACAACCAGGGTTAGAAATCTTGTTTGAAGAAGATTTGTATATATGTGAAGGGTTCACACATACCTTGTTTTCTCAACTGAAAATAACTTGAACTCCAATTGACCCTTTAGAAGAAAAAAATATGCTTGGGAAGATGTTCAATATATTCGCCATTAAAGAAGACTATTTAGGCAACCGAGTATGCTTGATTCATCCAATTAAAAAGTGATCATCGAAAGCAAAGAAAAATTGTTGATAGAGATGTACTCCAACTAGACAGTTTATTGAAATATGTAAATCATGATATTTCTATCAATAAAATTTCTGATATTTCCTTGTATGCGATAGAAGTAAAGAACGAAAACTTAAAAAAAGAATAAAGTATCCAACCAATTGAAAGGGATACATTCACAACAAATTTGGGCACCAAGGAAGATAGAAAAAAGATAAAAATAGGGGCAGAATTGACTGATGATGAAAAAAATAGTCTATGATAAATTACTAAAGGAATTTGTCAAAGTCTTTACTTGGTCTATGCCGATATGCGCCAAGATTGGATACAAACATCGTAATGCATGAGGTTCACACAAGGCCAGAATGTAGACCAATTAAGCAAAAGTTGAGAAAACTAATCCCGGAATGGTCGTTGAAAGTAAAAAAAAAAGAAGTCTCTAAACAACTGGATGTAGGGTTCATTAGAGTCGTTGTTACCCGACATGGTTGGCAAATATAATGCCGGTACCGAAATCGAATGGAAAAGTTTAGGTAAGTGTGGATTATAGGGACTTAAATGCAGCTTGTTCAAAACATGATTTTCTATTACCTAACATTGACATGATTGTCGATAATACAATTAATCATGCTTTAAAATCTTTCGTTGATGGGTTCGCCAAGCACAATCATGTCAAAATGCATCGTAATTATAAAGAAAAAACATCCTTCATAATACCCTAGGGAACTTATTGCTACACAGTAATGCTATTTAGGTTGAGAAACGCCGGGGCAACATACCGAAGGGCTGTGACAATGCTATTTCATGATTTTATTCATAAGGAAATTGAAGTCTATGTAGATAACATGATAATCAAAGCTCTAGCTAGAGAAAATCACATTCCAACATTAATGAGATTCTTCGAGAGGCTCCTTCAATTCTAGATGCATCTTTATCCACAAAAATGTGTATTTGGGGTCACAAAAAGGAAGATGTTAGGATACATGGGTAGAAAAAAGGGGATAGAAGTTGATCCCGCAAAGGTGAAGGCAATCCAAGAAATGCATGTTTCGAAGATTGAAAAAGAAAGTATAGGGTTCCTGGGACAGCTGCAATTTATTAGTCGATTTATCTTCCACTTAACTCAAAGCTGCGAGCCAATATTTAAGATTCTCCAAAAGAGATCCGACGGCAAATGGAATGAACAATGCTCCGTTGGTCTCTTAATTAATTTTGTATTTGTCCGTTAATGATTCATCAACTGGAGCAATGTTAGCACAACATATATTAGAGACCAAGACAAAAAGGTCCCTTTATTATCTTAGTAAGAAGTTATCACCTAGAGAACAAAAGTACTATGCATTGGAAAAATCATATGGCTCCTTGGTATGGGCTTCATAAAAATTGAAGCACTACATGTCAGTTTTCCCAGTCATATTGATATCTCGTATGGACCCCTTGCTATAGTTGTTTTAAAAGCCTGCATTAACAAACATAATGGCCAAATGGGTGTTCTTATTGTTTGAATTTGAAATTTCTGACAAATGCTGATAAAGCCACAAAAATAACACTGTGCTAACTATCCTCCCGATTCATCATTAGTGCCTAAAGATTGTACCAACGAAATGATGATGGTGTTCATCTTCAATGCTTAAATGAGGAATAATCAAAAGCAATGATGGAACAAATCCATGTTGGAGAATGTGGGCCTTACGTGAGCAAACACATTTTAGTGAGAAAGATTGTCCGAGAAGGTTACTAATAGTTGACAATAAAAAAGATTGTTTTGATTATGTTAGGGGTTGTCACCAATGTCAAATATATGCTAAAGCACAGAAGTTACCACTAAAAGAGCTCTTCCCAATGACCTCTTCGTGGCCATTTTCCATTTGGGATATCGACATAATCAAAAAAATATCACTTAGGGGTAGCAACAGACAAAAATACATTTTGGTAGTAATCAACTACTTCACAAAGTAAGTTGAAGTAGAATCATACAAAGAGCTAAACTCCAAGAAAGTGGCACAATTTATTCGCTGAAAGGTGTTCCTTATGAAATTATATCAAACAATGGTTTGCATTTTGATGGTGATGCAAATGATGTAATGGAAGAATTTGGGATCAAAAGACAAAGGTCTTCCCTATATCAACCACAATCCAATGGGGCTGTCGAAGCTGCCAACAAGTATCTAAAAAACATCATCAACAAAATGGTAAAAAAGGGTAAAGACTGGCCCGATAAACTCCCCTATGCACTTTGAAGGTATCAAACAACAGAACATACTTCAACGGGTGCTACTACTTTCTCCCTTACATATGTGATGGAGGCCATTTTACTAGTGGAATTGGAAATATCCTCGCTAAAGGTAATCATGGAAACCCAAATCGGGGAAGTTGATTGGATAGAAGCAAGATACATTGAATTGTGTTTGTTAGACGAAAATCGATTAAAAGCCTTATATCATTATCAAGGATATCAGAAACATATCGCAAAAGCCTTTAATAAGAAGATTCGCTCGTGAGGGATTGTTGTTGGTGATTTAGTATTCAAAGAAATCTGAGAATCGGCTAGGGATCCAAGGGGGAAGTTCTTACCAAAATGGACAGGACCATATATCATCATCAAAATCATATTTAGGGGTGTTGTTCTTTTAATCGATGTTGATGGACAAGAGTTGAACTGGCTAGTTAACCTTGATCGTTTAAAGAAATAATATCAGTAAGTTGTAATCATGAACAATGTAGACTTGAACCCTATAATAAGGAAGCCATATGTATTACTAATCATGGAAATGTAGGTAACCTAAATAGGAAATCCAGGCCCAGTTTATTACTTAATACAAAATCTTTGTTCAACAAGAAAAAAGGGGGAGAGAAAGAATTCATTTTCCATTGCATAAAAACCAAAAATTTCCATACAAGTAACCAAAACCTATCCTACAATCTTCCCTACAAACTTTCTAACACTTACTTCTAAACCATTCCTTATCACCATCCAAAAAATAAAAGGAAACAACAAGCTACAACTTATATCATAATCTTTTTAAACAAACCATCCAATAAATAAAACCATCTATCTACACCAAACCATCAATCAATCATCGGCCAGCGCATGCAACATTCTCTCCCTACCCAGAGCATGATAAATAGTCTATCGAACTCACCTCCAAATATGTAGCACAACATCAACTCGGGTAACATGACTAAGCCCAAACTTCCCGCCAGGAAATCAACAAGTATACCGAGTAGTCCACAAACCGCGCAAGGTAGCATCCATTCGTGGTGTGATGGGAAGAGCAATAGAGGAGAATTCTCTCAAAGGAAGAAGAACACTCAACGAGATGTTGAATTGCCTCATAAAAAGCCCCTGGATATAAAATGATGTCTCCCTCAATCCAAAAATCTAGATATAGTTTTGATCACCCATGCTCATGATCATAGTCCTCAATTCCAGCATGGTACATCCCAACTAATCGAAGAAGATAACTCTAAAAATTGAACAGTCCAATCAAAGAAGGTCAAATGAGAAGTCAAAGTCGAGGCAGACAAATCGGAACCTCTTGGTAAACCACATGTACATAAGGTAAGGACTACCTCGAAAAAACTCTACTGACCCTACACCAATGCATCCAACCCATTTAAGGTGTCCACCAATAGAACGAGAGTCATTAAATGTCATCATTGGGCCTCTGATACTACCCTCATGATTAAAGGGTCTACCAAAATAGCATCCCCTGTCACCAACAGCATCTGTGAGAATCCGCAAATAATACAAGCTTATGTCCGACCACGACAAAATGTCGGGTCATCCCCCTAACGAAAAAAAAATCAATCATCAAACCTAGATGATGCCTCCCCTCCACAATTATAAACCGATGAAAAAAAAAAGCGAAAATTAAAAATAACTAGCTTAATTAAATTCTAATTTCTTATCCAAAAATTATTTGGTGAAGAACATAATAACTTGCAAATTTCTACTAATTTTAATTCTGAAAGGTGGTTGTTCTTAACTAGCATGCAAACAAAAATAAACAGAATAAACAATCAAGAAACATCATAATTAAAGAGGTATCCCTACTTTCGTAGGATTAATCCTTAAAAAGATACTTTACATTATAACAGAAGAGTTTACAAACACAATAATCAAAATTACAAACTTACAATACTTGACTCATTCAAGAGTTGTTGTAGTTTTCATCTCTGATGTGTATAGTCTCATTAGAATCGCTCAAACAAAATTACAACGTATCACACGTCTAGGACTTATTCCGATTATCTTGACTATGAGAGATTAAATCAAGACTTTGGGATTTTATGATTCTTTTAAGGAAGAACTACGCTTTTGGCATGTAAAAATCAAAACCTTAGGTGGTGTTGAAAATTTTGCTTTTCTAAAAATGTGATCAAAATTTTTCTTTTAAATGAAAAGCTTAGAAAACCATATGGCAAAGCTTTGTTTATATAGATGATTTTTAAGTTCAAATGGCAATGCAACTTGCTTGAAAAATGTCTTGTTATGAGCTGTGCTTTAAAAAACAATTTCTACATAAAAAAATGTGAACCCAGTTGCAGAGAAAGCATGTGCAAAGGAAAACGTCACCATAGCAAGAGATACACGCTAGACCAGTATTGGTATTTAAGCATACCAGTCCGCGAATGAAAATAACATGAGATTTTTAGCGTCGGGCCAGTATTTTATATTTGGCATACAAGTCCGCAGTTTCAAAATTGCTATTTTTTGATTTGCTAGGTTTTGCACTTATTTTGAAATTTTTTGATATTTTTGAAACAAGATTATGATTATTTTAAAGATATGTTTAAACAAATGATCACACAAGCAATTCAAAGACTATTTTCTCTTTTTGACATTTTCAAATAAAACCTTTTTTTGAAAAACTTGAATTGTTTTAAATAATCAATTAATTTTTAGCACTTAAATTTTGACCATTTTACCAAAGTAATGTGAACGAGTGATTTGAATGGTCACTATCTAGAAGTTTTGTTTTTCTGAGTGGGAACACGAGCCATTCGAACAAATTACAAATGGAAAACTTGTGTTTATATCAAAGGAATTAAGCCAATTAAATTTAGATTTTACTATCTCCCCCTTTGGCTATTTCGAGACAAAACACATTACATCCTAGACAGACTCGATGACACTATAAGAACGCAATCTGGTACACAAATACATTTACAAAGGTCAAAAATCTTACTACAATCTATAAAATTCAAGACAAGCCAACACCTTGAATTTTCTAGTAGTTGAATCTTTCTTTGTGAAATCCACTGTAATCGCAAGTCTTAAAACCACTATAATTATGAGCAGAATAAATGGAATTAATACAAATGCATTATATCTCCCCCTAAATCAAATATCTCAACAATTATCACCAATTAATCAATTCACCAATCCCATAAACATAAGTGAAGCACTAGTGTCTACTTGCCCTTTTTGTGAGGAATAGATAAAGGTAAATCATTAGTAAATAAAAACAAAAGAGGCAACAAGCAAAAAATCACAAAACATGCAATGGACACAACAGAGATATTCATGATTATAAGAAGCAGAAGAAAGATTTAATTAACAATGGACTCAACACAATAGACCAAATATAACACAGTGGCAAAACACACAATATACTAAAAAAATCCCCAATATCAATCCTTAAAACTAAGGAAGAAGAAAAAAAATCCAACTAAAGATCCACTATACAATCCTAACTTTAAAGATTAGAAACTAATAGAAATAGAAGGGTGGATTGAAAACCTTACCTGAATAAGTAAAACCAAATGAAGAAGGTGATGAAATCAATTCTGGAGCCTTCTCCACTTTTCTACAATGTCGATTTGGAAAGGAATAAGAGTGATGATTGTGTTATAGGATGAATGATGTAACATCCCATGTTTTAATTACATTTGATTTAGTTCATTTTTTTTAGTTTAACACTCAAATCCTTATTATTTTAAGCTCGAACACTTTCTTAAAATTTTTGGGAGATCCAAAAATTTACTTCGTCGCTTCTATAGTGTCCTATTCTATATTTAAGAATATTCTGGAAAGTTTCGTCACTATTGGAATTGAAACAAGTATTAAAGTGACATTTTTTTTCGAACCCAAAATTTTTGGTTATCGGTTGATTTTCAGTTAACTTTAGTCACTCATAACATCTTCAATTTTTATCCAAATCCTACTCCGTGAACTACTGTAGTTTCATCATAACCCCCTATAACTTTTGTGTCTTGACCAAAATCTAATTCATCCTCCTCGTTGGCCAAAACTGAGCTCGAAGTCAGCCGATTGACAAAAATCTACTTCTGTCAAATTCTGCAGCATTTCGGCGTGGCGTTGACTTCGATGCAATTCTGGTATTAATCTATCCTGAATTGCATGAAACATCCTTCTACAAAGTTGTAGAGCTTTTCAATACCTTTCCGTTGATATAAAGATCATCCCGATTGGAGTTCCGAGCAAAAAGTTACGGCCAAATTACAGTGGGTAACCCCATTGCCTCGTTTTTAACGCCCAGTTTTCGATTTTAACCTTTTTAAACCCATTTCTCCACCATTGCAGCTCAGTTTCGAGGGTGAGAGACCTCAGGTCTTTTCTAGAGAGAGAGAGAGAGGGTGATTGTTGGTGCATTATTGGAGATTCATAGCTTAAAACTCAAGCTTCTCATCCGAAAGTGCAGAATCTTCATCTTCTTCGCGCTCTTATCTCATTTCCAGGCTTGCATGTGCCTAGTAGAAGGTCTCTAGAGCTCAGCCAGGCCTTAAACCTCTGTTCTTCTAGCTATTCAGGTGGGAACTCTCCCTCTTCCACCTAATCTTTATTTAATTTATATTTTAACCCATTCAGAAATAGTAGTTCCAATCTTTCTCTATTATAAATATAGAGGTGTAAAATAAAGAAGTTTGATACTCATCAATGTCTTTTTTTCAACTTCATAATATATCAATCTATCAGTTAAATTAGATCATTATTATATATTAAAGACATACACAAAATATTAAATTAATTGAAGTTGTAAAAATCCTTCATCATAATCATATGGGGCTGTGTACCTTTCACGTGATTTTGAGATACAAATTGGTAAATCACATGATTTATGTAATCTAGGAGTGTTCTTTTATGATGAGTCTTGATGTTTTAAAATTCACAAATTTTGAAATCTTGTAAATTACGGAGTTTGAATTTGATTCATCTCATTTAATTTTAACTCTCCTCCATTATTAGTTATTATATAAGACTTTCTCACTCTAACTAAAACATGTAAATAGATAAAAATTTCACTCAATCTCAACTTAAATTACAATATTTTGATAATTTTTAAAATACTTATAGAAGTTTCTAAATTTTTAAAAGAACACCTAAATTGAAAATCATGGGATTTTTAAATCACATATTTCAAAATCTTGTGATTTATGAAATTACATTATCTTAGAATTTTGTGAAAAGAGCACAACCTTATATATTAAAGAGCCATTTTGTTTTTAGCCCCAAGAATTTAAATTATTTTGCATTTAGCCCAACGCATTTTTGAAAATTGTTTTCAACCCAAAGTTATGGATAATTATCTTTTCAAATTTTGAAAAATTATTTAAATGTTTTTAAATTATTTTTTGTTTTTCCAAAGTTGTCCTTTTGGATTTTATTAATTAAAAATTAATTTGTCCTACAATTAAGGAATGCTAAGATTTGAAAAATACATATAAGATACAATCCGTTTGAAGGTTCAAATTCAGACAATTTAGAATTTAAAATTAAAAATTAAGTCTAACAATTTAGAGATATGTTTTGGAATTTAAAATCAAAATTTAAGACTACAAATTAGAAATAACACAATTAAATCTACTATATACATACAGTGCTATTGTTATAGATATATTCGATCCCGAAACATGCACAAAACAATCATATTATGGCATGTGATAGACATATTATGTGTTTGATGTATTTTAAAAAATGCATGTGACAAACATATTAAATATTTGAATTCTTTTAAAAATACGTGTGATAGACATATTAAGTGTTTGATATCTCTTAAAAAGTAAGAAGTTAATATAACGTACCTTGTAATATGACTATTATGTAAGTCCAGCACTTTACAATATATCTGGCAAACAAATACATCATGTTTAAATTAATCTTGCAAGCGACATTATAGATATGTTATTATTAAAGTGGGTATTCATTTTATTTATATGAATATTTGAATATGATAATTTTCATGGTAATTAAATAAGATGTAAGGAAAACGTAATATGTAAAGTAGTCATACACATATTATAAGTGTGCTTTAATCGAGTTATAATAAGTCTCAATGCCAAGAGAATTTCAAAGGCAAGAAATTGTGAAAAATATTTTATAAAAAATCATGTATGTTAGAAAGTATTATATCAAAACTCATGTATAGTACCACAAATTAAAAGTTCAAGGTAGACATATTACGAGTGTAGTGAAATTACAATAAATAGGTAATTAAAGTGGATCTTCCGATATGTCTGGCAATTGTTGCACTATAATGTTAATTCTTTTAGGGAGCAGTATACTAAACATGTATTATCCAAAATATATTCATCCAATTAACTGCACATTCAAATGCATCTGATGACCTCAAAACACGTCATCAAGATGAATAGAAAAAAGAAAGTTATTGATATACAATACATAATTTTTTTTGTAAAGTCAAAAATAAGCCACACCACCATCACTAATGGTTTGGCTTTTAAAACATTTATGATAATTAAGATTTCTATAACATTAGTATGGGTCAAGGCCAACTATTTGTTGCCAATAAATGTCAACTTTGCTGCTATGTCACCAAGGATGGTGGTTTGGCTTTTAAAATTACTTAACCATGACAAAAACTAATCTACACCTCTATTACCACCACTAAGGACATTGTTGCCATGCTTGCCCACCTTCCTCTGGTCCCAACTACTTGAATTATTTATATAGCTATAAGATTTGTATCAAATAGTGCTTATCTTTAATAACTCTTCAAGAAAGAAAGGATAAATGATAGAGATAGAGTTTAAATAAATAAAAACTAATTTGATCTAATAGCAAAAATATTCTCCATAATCCATTTGTCTTCTTGTTAATGTAGAGTAACTATAAGGGCAACTAAGTCAATTCACCATTAAAAATGAAATAAAAAAATAAAAGTAAATAGATTTTCTGACGTGGGCTAAAAGCAAAATAATGGGCTAAATACAAAAATTTGTGCTATTCACTAATTTCACAAACGTGTTGGGTTTGAATAAAGAAATCCTTAGGATACTGGGTGAAATGCTAATTTGTTATATATTAAATGACTATGAATATCTAATTGATTTAAACTTTTGCTTGCTTGATAAACACAACAAAAATAGCTAATCTAATGGTGAAATTGATGAATTATGAATCTGATAAAAAATGTTATGAATGTGTATAAAATTACTTAATCGTACAGCGGCATAACTTGAACTTTGCCCTGTATGTAGATATATATTATTATAAAAGGGAAACCACCGAATCCAATTATAAGGCTAAATTTTGTGTGGTTTTCCTATTTTGATCATACATTTATTATTCTAAATAAAATATATTTGATGGCACTATCGTACATTCAACTAAGGAACAATAGTTGCGGAATGAGTTGAGATGAATCCTACTATTTTGTTTAAGTTCTTTAAGGAAATAGATATTTAAAAGTTTTGGGCCTTTGCGAAAATATAAATCAACTTTAGGTATGCGATTGGAATATGTGGTAGGGGTGTTGCGGCCAATTCGAAAACCGACCGAACGGGCTAAACCGATCCATAAAACTTTGAACTGAAAAAAAAAATAAAAAATAAAAAATGAGAAAACTGAACCAAAACTGAATAATTCAGTTTGATTTTGGGGCTGGGGCTGGCAATCAAGAACTGAATCGAACCAAATTACGTATAAAAACGCAAATAATGTATATATATATATATATAAAAATCAAATAAAGTAACTAAAGCTTCCTTTCCCCTTTTAACTATGGAAATTCCTCTTTGGGTGTTTCTTATGAATTGCGGTGTATTGAAAAATAGGACTTTTATGAAGAAAAAAAATTGCAAAAGAACTAAGGAATAATATTTTTGTAAATTAAGGGCCTATATTTGACCAAAATCTGAAAGGAGTGAAAAGTTAATTTTACAGTAGATTTTTAAATTTTATTTTTTTATGGAATCATGCAAAATTAAGTTTGCATTACATGTTTTTTTAGCATATTATCATAAATAAGTATTTAATTGACATTGTTTTAGAATAATTTTAACAAATTACATATTCAAAACCTATTTATTAATAAAATGCACATAATAATTTTTTCGGAGTTATGCAAAGTTAAGTTTGCAGTCCTTATTTTCTATACTATTATTATGTACTTGTGTTTATTTGATATTGTTTTAAAGTTTTTTGAATAAAACATAATATATAATATACTTGTTAAAAAATATAAATACATCATGCAAAACAAATTTGCATTAAATTATTTTGATTGCAAAGGTAAGTGCTTTTACAAAACACAATTTGGTGCAAAGTTAAGTTTGTATTTGGTCAAAGTCCTTATTTTAAAATACAATTGGTAAACAAATCCTTATTTCACAATAATAATGATATCTAGGCCCTTTATTTTTAAACAAAATTATTCGTTGATTTTTTTGCGAAAAACATTGTCATGCAAGACTTTTTACATCATTTCCAGTATGAACTACTTATTCTTATACGTAAAAAGAATAAAAAATTCATCATTTGGGATCCTCTTAAAAAGATAAATTAACATACATAATGATAAGGAAATTTTTTTTAATCATATACATAATGGTAAGATAGTTCGTTATTTTATTTACTTTATAAATGTGTAAATAAAATAGCAAGTAAATAAAAAACATGATTTCTATATTTTTACTCCTTACATTACTATTGGTATTCCTAAATAAAGAATCGAAACTCATCTTATATTACTATTAGTACTCCCCTGTTATGTTAAATTGATTAAAAAAAGCATAAAAACCGAATAAAACCGAACTGAAAAATTTGGTTAGAATTTGGGTTTTGAAGATTGGGAAACTAAAACCATATCGTACCAAATCAAAACTATTTTTTTTTTCATTTGGATCGGGTTTGGGTTACCTTAGTTCTCACCTCAGCCAAAATTGAAAACATCCCTAATATGTGGTGGAAATATGTCACAAAGACTCCATGTTAAATTCTAAGGGTAATGATATTTGCACTCTACAAAAATATTATAACACTCAAAAATCATCATTAGTAATTAAAAACTCTCTCAAAATATTCATATAAAGTGTCACCAAAGATAATTTTGGAGTATTAGAGTGTTTTTATGCGGTGCTAATATTTGTACTCAATTCTAATTGCTTTGTGATGAGGTAAATAATAATTTACCATTGGCCTACAAAGGTAAAAAAAAATTTACCATTGGCCTACAAAAATAATATTCTACACTTTCTTTAAATAATTATCCCACTTAAAATCCACTCAATTCCACTGATCCATTAAATTCCACACTTTTCTTAAAATAAAATATCCACACCTCCATAAATATTA
>JAKCWG010000480.1:0-79865 GCA_021464415.1 Lonicera japonica
TCATTTAGTTGAGTTACAGGCCATCCTACATTTCGCCAATTAATAATTCTCAAAAAAGTAAAATCTAATTTAGATTTTTATTTTTCTTTTGGTTCACGTAAACTTATCTCTTTGGTTTTTATTAAATATCATTTATAATAATAATAAATTAACAAATTGTGAATTGTTTCATTTCAACAAAAAAAAATTGTGTTATGATTTTTTTTCCACATGAACTTGTATGAAGGTTATAAGTTATGTATTTTTCACTATATCTCTATATTTTATTATTTAATATCTTAGGTAATAACTTAACTGCAGAGCACCAAGCACAACATTGAAGAAAAAAGAACACTTACTGGATCACAAATAATACTCTTTATTTCAATTAACAAAAGCAAAGTAGCTCTGTGGAGATGAACCAAGTACGAGAAGAAAGTCAAGAAACAATCTAACCTTCGTATTATGCTTGCGCCCTGTAGTAAACATGATATGTGAGAAACCTTCAGCTGTTCCTTTGTTCATCTTAAAGGTCAATGTACCTTTGGTTGATTTAATTATAGCCTGAGGCGACTCCTCCGCGTGGAACTCAATTCCTTTTACAGACATCTGTTATGCAACAAAATCTCTAATCTGCACAAATCAAAGCAAATAAGTTCTTCCACGTGATGAGAGATTGGCAGCAAACATGTACTACCAAAACAACATAGTCACTGTTTACAGTTCCTCACCTCCTCGTCTAAGCCTCTTAAAACCTTCCTTTGGTGTATGAATACATGGACTCACTTTTTACACCATTGATGATGCCAACAAACTCAAGTGCAATGTACCCCACCCCCAACAATTGCAATTTTCTTACGTTTTGAAGGCAACTCAAGAGCAACATTCGAGTCTATCACATATTCACTTCATGGAATTTCAGGAATAGAAGGCCATCCCCCAACTGAAATCAGTATGTTCTTTACTGTGTAGAGTTCCCCGTCAACATCCACTGTAATGTGGGTTAATTACAATCTCTGTGTTCAAAGTTAGCGTTAATGGTCCTCCACAATAATAAGTGGAAATAGAATTAGAAAGAATATAGTTCAATTCCACAAAAGGTCGTCCTACCTTTCCGCGCCCCTTCATGATCTATGGTGACACCCGCATTTTTTAAAATGTCTTGTACATGCCATTAGGCGGATATGCATAGCTCCAGTTTTGCAATAACCTAGTAGCTTGTATATGATATAATATGATAGTGATTTTGCGGAAGAAATTTTTGTTTATGATTGTAAATGATGGATGATAAAAAAGGAAAATGGAGAAAGACCTTATTTGAAAAGAGATGCTGGAGCTCTCCTTTCATTGAGTTGAGAGGAAGATTATGGAGATGATGGGCTGTAGTCGGCTTGTGTGCTCTAGTTCGCTCAAGTAGAACACCTAATAACACACCGCCCTGTTGTTTCAATAAAATCAAGGTGAAATATATGAACGTATATTTATATGTAAATTTGATAGATTTATACAGTTGGAGTGTGGTTATAGAGTGGTTTTGATGGATGCATAGTGCAGGAGGGTGAGGGTAGAAGGTTGGAGATGTTGAGGAGCCCCCTCACACACCCAAAAAAGAGGTGAAATTTTGCAAAACAAATTTTACACATTGATTTGTAAACGGGTGTTTATAGTAGGGGTGGAATCGGTCGGTATACTGAACCGAAACACCCCCCCCCCCCCCCCCCAGTCTCCGAACCGACTGGTGTCAGTTTAAGACAAATTCCACCAGTTTCGTCCGACAAAGTCGGTTTAACCGACTATCAGTTTAAACAACATAAATCGGTCTGTCCGGTTCGGTTTATGGGCGAAGCTAATGCACCTGTTTTACTTAACAATTGAACAAAATTTCAACTACTACTCCAGAATTACCAACAGAACCGAAACATTTGAACAAGATAACACCAAATATGAAATAACCCAATCCATCAAACCAAAGTGATACCAAATATGAAATAACCCAATCCATCACATAATTAAATTACAATTAACTTCAAACTTCAAAGTGATACCAAGTATGAAATAACCGCTAATAAACCATCAAACCAAACAGTAGGCCGGAAGCAGTCCATTAGCATATAGCAGCAACACAAAAGGCTGCTAATTATGTAGCAGTAGTGGTGAATTTATATGATCTTTTCATACACGATCATAAAAAGGGAATTTAATTATATGATCTTGTATTCTTACATTATGGCCAAGGTGGAGGCACAGTTTGTGTTGTTACACTTGATTGACTTGGCATTGGACCTACAATATCAAATTATCAATCACCCATTACAATTTACAACTAAAAACTTAAAAGATTAAAAGCAAATGTATGAAAAGACTACTTGCTTCCAATTCGATCTTCTAGTTCCTTATAGAATTGGAGTTCTGCATCCGTTGGATTTTTGTAGAAATTAAATTCTTCCGCCCTAAAAAATCCAGCATCTAAGTTAAAAATTGAAGAAAAGATTGATGAGATGCATGTATTAGAGATTTAGTGACGAAACTAACGATTCCAAACAAAGCAAATCTAAAAAAATAATAGAGTTGAAACTAACAAATCATACATGCTTGTATTACGTGTATGTATATATTAATATATATTTAAACACCTTCTCAATCTGTAGTTCAGTACCAAAATGGAGAAATTAAGAGGAATTTAAATTGGGGGGAAATGGAGAGTAGTAGAGTACCTTAGGAAATTGGGGAAGAATGGACTGAATCTGTTGATGTGGGTCCTAGGGTTCAGTGCCAAATTGGCTTCAACGTCTCAAGAATGGAATGAAGAATGGAATGAAGGTGGAGAGGAACCAAGCAGATTGGAGATGGAGAGTAATGACGGAGCACAGTGGATGTGAATCCTAGGATTTTTAAACTTAAAACATAAAAAATTAAAAGAATTAATATGTTTAAAACTTTAATTGTTTAATATATGAATATTAAATATTATACATAACTAGATATTGTCCGTGCCAAACGGCACATTGAAACGAATAAAATTAACGATTGATAGAGAATTGTTACTTGTCTGATCAACTACACAATTTTAGTTAATATTTATGAAGGTGAATGCAAAAACAAAAAAAAAAAGCCAAAAACAAAAACAAAAACAAAAAAAATGGGAATAAGTTGAATTCTTTAATAAGATGTCCAAAATATACGTCCACGGAGTTGTTTTTTTTAATACAAAATTTAAGTTTACAAAAACATGCATCCACATAATTATATCTAGTATCAATGCAGATCTCAAGATATAAGCGCTAATCAATCTACCAATTTCCTTTTTCTTTTTTCAAACAGTATGAAAACAAAATAAATAAAACAAAGAAAGAAAAATATCCATAAAGAAAAATTCACACAAATTCCCAAATACATCAAATGAGAATAAAACAAAAAGTTATGTGTTGCCATTAACTTTGGGGGAGGTCTATAGAGTAAACACAAATTTTTATGTTGCATTACTTATTTATTTGTATATGTTTTTCTCATTTATGTTTGAGTATATTCTTCTTTTATTTTTAGAATATTTTTTTTAAAACACTTGTTTTGTAATTGTTTGGTGAAAATACATTTCTTTATTCCTTTTTGAGCATCTTAAATTAAAAAGTTTGAATATATCTCTGTTTCACGAATACCACCGCATTTTAAATTAAAAAATGAAAGAATAACCATAAAATTAAATTCTAACTTCACGCCTTCTCAAATATCCTTGGCACATTCAAAACCTATAATTTTTTTCTTCTATCGGAAAAATGTATGGTACTAAAAAAAATCTTACAATATCCAAATTTTACTCAAATTACCTCAACTTTGTCTCACTCCATTCTTAGGAAAAAAACATATTAGTTTTAGTAAATGTCCAAATTATGTAATTCCAATAGAATTATAAGTTAACCCAAAATATTTAAATTTCAAAGATAAAATTGATTTTAAGAAACAAAATAAAAATAATATTTGAAATCTACTTTTTCTTATTTGCCTACATTTATGTATCTGAACACAAATTTGTTTAGAAAAATCAAATTCAAAATTTTAGAACCCAAAAGAGACCTTAGATCCATAAAAAAAGAATAAATTAAAAAAAAAAACAAATTAAGAAGAAAGGAAGGCACCGGTCCCTTTTCATTAACTCAAAAAATAAAAATTTGAAAACAAATTGTTTTCTATAGAAACTACACAAACACTTCATTTCTCTTCTCTCCAAAAAAAAGGCAAAGATCCGGTAACGATAGACACCGTCCAATTGCTTTTTATTTTCTATTTGGAAGTAAATAAAGCAAGCTTTATGGGAGAGAGAGAGAATTGGAGAGTGTACAGAGAGAAAGATGAGTTAAAAAAATGATTTGAAAATTCAAAGTTTTCTTTTCTTTTTAAATAGTATGATGTGATGTTTTTATGTGAAAAAAATCACATTTAAAAATCAATATTTTACTTAACTCTTGTAAATAGATCTAAGCCATTAATTAAGTGAAATAATGCATGTTAAAATTATTTTGACTTTCTCTTCCTTATAATATAAATATATATAATTATATATATTATAAATATAATTATTTTATATAAAAAATATTAAAATTGATTAAATATTATTTATTTCGGTCGATTCAATTCGATGAGCGGTTCACATACTCCTCAACCGTCGACACCGCAGCACAACTGGTCGGTTAATTCAACCGCTCGATTTGTCTGCTCACCGACATTTCGGTCAACCGGACCTAAACAGTCGGTCGTACCGGTTTTCCGATTTTTTTTTCGTCCCTAGTTTATAGTATACATACACGCATTTTAATTCATCTTTCTCACCTCTATAATTAATTAAAAAAAAATGATCAAAGCAACACAATTGTGTATATAATCAATCCTCAATCCTTTAACTCCAATTTTAACTTAAAATTCATTATATTTGAATTTTTTTAATTTCTTACGTACGTCCACCTAAAGTTGTTTGAAGATAAAGTTTTTCCTTTTTTTTTTTTTTTTTTAAATTACTAGCCTCCAAAGAGGACTACTGTCGTGTCATAAAAAAATCAAAAAGAATACATTAAAAAGGGGATACAAAAAGCCATCCTAGGGACCACCCCCCACAAAATATAACAAAAAAACAAAATAATAAAAAATTATGATGATGATGATGATGACGATAAAAATTATGATAGATAATGACAATGAAGATGAAGATGAAGTGAACAAAAATTACAATATGGATTAATGGACAAGACGAAAGTCAACCAAGCAATTCAAAACAGAAAGTTATAGCCCTAAACAGATGATTGTAGAAGAAACTGAATATACAACAAAAATAGTTGCAGCAAAAACAGAAATACTGCAGCAAACAAGCCGAAGGACCATGTAGTCGACTTCACTGAAAGAATGTTGTTTACTGTGTGCATATAGACGACTACACAAAAAAGCATGAAGTTGACCATGGTTCTGCTGCATTGACAAATTGATCCACTTTCTCTTTTCTTCTTGTCTTACAAATGGACCTGCCATTGATACATTGGCTGGGAAGAAGAAAATGAATTAGACTTGGAGGGCCTAGAAATGGCATTGGTCTATCTAATTGAAGCTTTCTTCATTTTTTTACTTATTGTTAAGAGAGAGGGATGTAGTTTTTTTCGTGCTTTTGAGCTCTGGTTTGTATGGGAGAAGAAAAATACTCAGATCCACTTTGTGTGGATGAATTGGTACTCTGTGAAATTCTACTCTTATGAGAATGTAGAGCAACCAGGCTGTTTGGGACTGAAGTAGTGGATTTGGAAGGTGATGGTGAAGCATTGAGGTGATGGCCAAGAGGGGGGAAATCCTGTTTGAGGATAGAAGAACAATATATCAGCTCATTGTTTATGGTTTCATAAATAATGGAAAAAATATTGTGCTTTATGTTATCAACTAACTAATACCGACATAAGGAGTTGTTAAATATTAGATAGGCCAATTCTGAAATGGTAACAGGCCTGAAGTGACAATTCCACTCAAAAAAAATTAGCTAAGACAGCTTAGAGAAAGCTCATAGTATAAGTATATATAATAATCTACATCAAGACGGAAATAAATTTAACATGTGTAACGTCAAGGTTAAGATAGTAAAAAAACACAAGGCTCAGTTATATAAGAACAACAAATAACAAAATACAAAACCTGCCATAAGATCAGTAGAACTATATCAAATTATATCATGAAAACAAAGCATAAAATTCTGCAGCCACAATAAAATTACCATGTTAAAGCATACAACAATCAATGTTCTATCAAATAGACACACACATATATATAGGGGATCTTAAAAATGCCAATTTTTTCATCCTTAAATACGGACAACCCAATTTGAGGGACGGATGAAGTTTTTGATGTAACTTTGAAAAGATAATTTATATGATTAGTAGTTAGCACTACTCAACCTGATCCAAAATGTTAGTCTTAATCAAAACATGCCTAACAAAAGGGTTGGGTCCACACATCTGTCCAGGGAGTTCTCGTGTAAGTCTTTCTATGACTATCTTTTGAAAACACAATCATCATTCCCATTCCCGCAATTCTATTTTATATGGAGGCGTGGTGTCCCCTCTAAGATCAAGGTGTTTGCTTGTCTTAGTCTTGTTGGGTAGAGTGAATATGTGACTTAATCCAAAGGTGGAGACCGTATATACGTTTGTCCCCTTCATGGTGCGTATTATGTAGGGAAAGTGGAGAGGACATTGACCATATTTTAATTCACTGTCAGTTTGCTCAAGATTTGTGGATTAAAATGTTTAATCTGTTTGGATTAGTGGGTGCCTTCTTCCAAAAAGATGGGCGAACGTTATTGCAATTAAGTGGTAACCGGTAGTATTGCTAAATACGTTTGGAGGCTTATGGTTTTGGCTATAGCATGGACAATATGGTTGGAACGAAATAGAAGATTTTGATTATAGATGTAGCTTTGGGGTAGAAGTGTGGAACCATAGTATTTTTTTGGTTGGGTTATGGGCTAGAGCATTGAACGTCTTCAGTTCTGTTGACCGTTTCTTGTTTTCATTGGATTGTCACAGCCTTTTGTCTTGATTTTGTAATGGGTTTGGTAGCGTTTTGACGTATTGTAGGCTTAGGCTATAATTCCGGTGGAAGTCTCATTCACCAGCCTACACCTGCTATGATTGTATTATCTTTTTGAGTTTGAAATAAAAAAAAATTGTTTCTGATAAAAAAAAAATTGTAGTTCATCTCCAAAAAATTTCATCAAAAAATTCAATCGGGAGGTAGGTCAACTAAAGGTCTAACTCTCTCAGGTATAGAGAACTACACAAATATGCAGGACAATTTATTGTAAAAGGATGCCTGCAGTACATATTTGAACATAATGTATCTCAATGAATACTTATAATTGATTGTGATAAGGTTCTTGTGTCCAATAGATGGTTGATATGTCTGTTTTTATATCAAATATTTTATATCTGCCTAGAATTATTGGACTTGAATTGGTTCCTTGGAAATAAAGATCTCATTGTTAGATGTTAAGATAAGATTCTCACCAAGAATGAACTAGTCTCCTTTGGCCAGATCAACAGAAATTTACTCATATTCAAGACCTGTTATTATAAATTCCCCACCCCACCCCCAATTCCAATAATTTATGTTAGTCAGGCTACTTTAAAAAACAAAAGGCATTGATTAAATATGAAAATAGAGAAGACCTTTAAAGTTGAGAGCGATGGGCAATGCAGAACAAGAGCTCTGCCAATAATTAAGAATAGAGTTTGAGTTTCTTTGGATTCGGATTTCAATCCTCCCTATTACCGATGATGATGATGATGAACAACAGATCATTAGTTTTTTCAATTAGTCTGACAGGATCTACTGCTAAATAACCTCTCACAAAAATCTAATGAGTGACAAATAACTCGACCAGATTTCACCGCTTTCTTTTAGTAAAGTAATAACACAATACGCTGTCATCTACAATAATATTTAGCCTGAAAGATGTGAAGGAATCGTATTTATGTTCTTAATGAGCACTTCAATAGTATTATGCTATTATAATCATATCATCATCAATAATAATAGTTTCATTGATTGTACATCCTCAACCTCTATAAAACTCAATTGTTCACGTAGAACTAAAAGGTTTTGAGATATATGACGAAATATCACATGTAAGGAAAAGGAATGATTAAATGACTAGAATTAGTATATCACCAAGAAGAATTTCGTTTCTCACTAAATCAACAAAAGCCGTCACTAACCTAACATTATTATGATTTAACCAATCAAGAAAACTCACTGAGAAGGAACGTATCAAAGCTGTATGACCAACAAGAATCAAATAGAAGGCACATCCTACTGTAGCTGTAGCTTGGCATTCAGGTACTGAAATCACAAAATCAGGCCATACTCATTCTAACAAAAAAAAAAAAATGTAAGCAGATACATCGATTTGGTCATAAAGTTTCTTTCAAGATTTCTCAAATGAAAACTAAAATCAATGGTAAGCAAAAGAATATTGGACTTACCCAGCAATTAGAAGTATGACAGAGAGAACCAATAATATGCATCAATATGCCTTGTATTTGTTTTGGATTTAACCGAGGATCTGTAGTAACTGGGATGAGCGTTTCTTCGGCTAACCCATCCAAATTAGAGGCGTATCAAAAGGATAAATCCACCATAATTAAATAAATGCAAAAAGTAAAATTGGGGGAGTATCAAAAGGATAAATCCACCAAACATAATCTATAAACTCATAAATAAATGCGAAATGCAACAGTTTTTTTCCAGTTTTGTGGAAACAGATTTCTCTGCTCTAAAAATTGCAACTGCAGATTTGTTTTAGTTTTATCTTTTGGCTATGGAATTGCATAGTGGGCTTTAAGTCTTCTAGTCCATATGGCAATTTCCTACTTTTCTTGTTTTGCTTTTGAAAAGGCTTTGGAGATGGCTCCTATTATAATCTCCCCCTTTTGTTTTTTTATTTTGGTTTTTATGTTAGGGCTCTAACTCCCTAGCTTGGGTTAGAGATTAAAAAAAAGAAAAGAAAAGAAAAACAAACTACATAAAAGTTTTTCACCCATGATATATAATCAGTATTTCATTGTACCAACACGTCCTATGAAAATTCTAGGCCCTACATAACAAAGGAGGTACAACGAATACAAATAAAATGGTTATACATACTCTTTTACTGTGCCACCAAAACGCTTCCTCTCGTTCAAGGTAAACGAAGGCTGCCCAGACATGCAAAGGTACACAACTAAGGCACACCATAGCATATGCATTTTTAACCATTCGTCTACTTGCAAGCTTAAACAATATAGGCATTAATTTGCTGAAAGAGGGGCTATAATACTATATATACATTCATCTACTCGAATGCTTAAACAAAATATATTAAACCAATTAATACTGGTACAGACAAACAGAGAAAGAGGTAACTAGGAAGCACAAAAACAAAATAAAATTAAATGGAGAGTCCAAGGGGTAAAAAATAAATCAAATGATTTGATAGTATAAATTTACTTTTAATGAGAAGAACACCAGTAAAAATGCTTATATTACAATTCTCCAAAACAAAACTTACTCAGTGGGGTAAAATGGAGTGGACGCATGCACAGAAACTAAAAAAGACAAGACAGCCGTCACTAATCTTGACCTATACAAAAGACAACGAATAAAAGAGATTATGATTGTTATTATTTAGCATTCAGTGTCTTGTATACAATAAACACACCAATAAGAAGCAGTGAGTACAAATTTCACATTATTTGGAAATTTCATACTAGCAAACATAACATGCTCACATATTTTTGTGTGCAACAAACTATACGAACACGAGAAGTACCACTTTCCTCAATGAAATCAAATCTGAATGATTGACACTGATTTAAAACTAGGAACGAAGGAATCAAATAAGGGCAGGTATATATATATGCTCTTGACTAGCAGTATTCATTACGCACGAGCCGAATTTTTTAATTTTTTTGTAAAATACACTAGCCTCAGCAGAGGCTTAGTGCAATGACATAAAAATTAAAAATAAGTACAAAAGAGTGGGGATACAATGAGGCCATCCCCAAAGCCTTGGAATAGAAAAGTTTTGCTTGTTTAAATTGAAAAGAGTACTAATGGTGAACACCAAAAGTACCCTAAACAATTTCCTAAAATTACCATAAGGCCATCCCTAAAGCCTTAGGCCCCCATGGAATTTAACTCTGGATTGTAAGCATAGTTCTTGGTAAAAACCAGAAGAACCATTAACAACTTGCAAAATATACCTCGCAGTCTTGCACGCGAGTCAAAGTTGAAAAATAGAGCTGCCAAAACAGGTGGCTAAAAATAAATTTGGCCTTAGAGGAGCATTTTCTGGCAAAAAAAAATACCCAATTAGCCAACTTTACCATAAAGTCTACTAATTGGTTTTGAGCACCACATTTGCTTCCACTGGCTGAAGAACCGAGCTGGTGCAAAATGGCAGAGCAGCAATAACAGCAGTAAGCAGCAGGAGGCATCTTGGCAGGAAGGAGCATGCATCTCTGAAAATTCTCTAAATGGCATGTGTGAATTTTAGTATTACTTGTAAAGTAATCTTTACCCTTCCTGTTTTGCTTTTGATTTATGCATTGACTGAGCTTCAGAGCATTGGAAACCAAAACGTCAGCTTGCCCACCACCAGTTTGATTAATTACCCGAGATAGAAGAAATACCTCTTTTTTGCTCTTATTGTTGCTGCAGCCATTATTGTTGCAGCTTGCTCCTGCTGTGGAGTTTGAGTTGTGCATGTGGCAAACCTTCTTAGCATAACCTACGGCCATTAGCCATTGAGACCCAGCTAAGACTTCACCCTTTGAATCTATAATTTGGTTGTGCAGTGTGGTCATGCTCAACTAGGTTTGAGATTTGATGAGGATAAGATGCCACCATTGCGCGCAACTGATTATACTTGATTCCCATTTTGGAGAGTAAGCCACTAGACACATGTACCTGGATCTGAAGGATTTTAATCCTGCAATTGTGCCATTCTGTTGTATGAAACCAAGGAGGGCAGAAGTTCCTCTTGAGAACACGAGACAACTGTTTGTGAATCCATTTCCACCCATAGCTTAGTCATCTCAAACGGGGAGAGCTGCTCCCTTAATTCACAACTAAAGTTAGGTGTATATATATAATTTCATTGCTTGTACTTCAAATATATATATATATAAATGCATAGTCGTTAAAACAATGCATTCCGTGGAAAGGGGCCAAGCCGAAAGAATATCCCACACAGAAATCCAACAATATCCCGCATGAAGTCAACATTTAATAGTTGCCCATTTGGAATCATTTGATGCAGTCATTCAAAAAAAAATTCATTAGTTTGAGAATTATTCCATAGTAAACAACTAGCAAATAGGGTGGCACAGTGAATAAACAACCAAAGTGATCTTACCTTTATTTGGAAGAAAGCTATACATAAAAATCCATATTGAAAGAAATGTCCCGACTTTAAACCCCTATAGTTTTAGCAGCAACAATTAATAACTAAAAACTTTGTAATATCCTAATTTTTGTTTGCATTGTTCTTGCATTTTCGGTTGTACTATGTCACTCAACCACGTTCTCAACATCATTCTTAGCCATAAATATTTTAAATCTCACTGCTTAGGTACTCGTTTAATAGTACTCTCATCCACATGTATAAAACATTTAAAAGGGGAAAAAGAAAAACAGAAACATTACAAGTTGGAAACTTGGAAATGAATCTGCTACACTATAAATGCTTACATAAGTATACCTGACTGACAAGAAACTTCTTACAAATATATCAGAAAGATAGGATTAGGAGAAGGTAGGCTACTACTCAGCCAAGACGAAGTCCAAACCAGAAAAAGAATAAGATAGTAAGAAGATTGTTTTATTTGCCAGAATACGATGGAATCAAAAAACTCTAGGCTAGATTTCGAAATCGAGTAGAACCGTTCTTCAGACTAAACCCATGGCTGCAAGTATTGATTTGGACTAAACCCAAGGCTGAATGTGTTGATTGGGGACTAAATTGCTGTTAGGTTCTTTGTTTGGGATTTCAGACTGGGGGGAGATTTAAGGAGGGGATGAAATTAGAGAAGGGATATGAAAATAGAAATGGGGTATTTGGGATTTTATTTTATTTTTTGAGGGCCGGGGGGAGTGTTCTTGCGGGGAAATTGGATATGAAAATAGAATTTGTTTCGGTTTATAACCGAGCTACCTGGCATGAATTTATTAGAATATTCTTAAATCAACCTATTAAATTATTATTTTTATCTTGGCTATTTTAAAAATTATTTTACAAGAAAATTCAAACTTTCAACTAAATAAGGTCTAATTTTATTTCTCTTATACTCTAATTTTTTCACATTGACATTCTCTTCTAGTCTCTACCATAAACAGCAGAACACTGTCGCATTTATGCCGCCCTTCACTCCTGGTACACTCCCTTATACCGTCCAATGCCATTGCTCGTCCACCGCACTTCACTCCCAATTTGTTTATGGCGACCTCAAATCAAAACAAGAAAATATGGAAAAAATTATATTAGATATAAATAAATATAATTAAATTAAAGTAGTTTCTCTCTCTAACCTAATTTTTTATCTTTGATAGAGCATGCTGATGCTCATGAGGAATCCCTTTTAGCTTTTTTTTCTTTTGATTTTCTTTTGGTTTTGACTTTTTTTTTTGTTATTGTTTGGTCTGTAATATTGTGACTTTGGTTGCTACTTTGTTTCCTGTTTTTCACCAAAAAATAGAGATGAAAAAATTATTTGAATTTGGGTCATCTTTGATTAAATTCTCCCTATATGTATATAAAGCCTTATGAGTATAGACCCATTTGTAGAAAAAATGCCATAAATGACTTAAAAAGAAGATGATAATTGAAGGCTTTTCAATGAATTAATCACTGATGGTAATATTTTATGGAGGAAAAACACGATATGAGGCCTTCAGTTTTGGCTTTCTTTACCTTAATTCCTTTTTGCTGTAAAGAGATTGAATATTTATGTAAATATATATAGAGTGAGAAAAATAGTTGAAAATAGATTGAAGTTGGGGGAAGTTAAGGGAGTACACAAACAAATTTAATAATTAAGATAATTACTTGAGCCAAAATTTTTCCTTTTTATGGCCACCATTGAGGTGAGGGAAGTGAAATGCGAAGGCCGTAGATGGGCAGAGTGGTGATAGGTGGCAGAGAGAGATTGATAGGAAGAGAAGAAAGAGAATGTCAATTGGGGAGAGAGAAAAAATTAATTTTTTGTTTGGCAATTGCAAAATAGTTAGGGTGAGTTTACGAGATTTTATAAGATTTGATGGGGTGAGTTTAATATATCTAAAATAGGGGTGAGAAGAATAATTTTGTGGGTGAATTGAAAAACACCCATATATTATTTCGGTTGTGAATCATCACATTGTTGTCAATGGAAGGGTTCAATAATGTTATCTCATAACAATTACTATTTGTAACGGTCCAAAACCACCAAATGCTTGTCACAAACCTAAACCATGACAAAGTCTCCGCGAATTTTAGTGCCAATTTGCTCATTTTGGTGTAGTGAAATGATTATGGCCAAGTGAGCTGTTGGTTTGGCTTGTTGTGCCCGCCGGCACTCGGGTCGGGCCCGAGGCACTAACCATGGCCGCCAGTCCGCGCACATAGTAACGATACTGTCCCAAACTTAAACACCTTTGGGCCACAGGTGTGGGGTTTTATCTTAAAATGCCTCGATACTATGTGGAGACTCTCCCCCACTTATATATCCATCTTGAGTTATACAATCTTTCTATGTGAGATCAATGGTTTGAGCCAACTATCTCAACAATCTCCACCTTGGATCAAACAAGTCAACCACGGTTCCACCTTAGACTGACACCGGTCTACCTGGCTCCACCTTCGACTAACACTGGTCCACCTAGCTCCACCTGGATTTATATCATAGTCTACCATGAATTCACCTTTAAATTGTCCATGTAGATCACCGCTCAACAATGTCCATCCGCAAGATCGTCCACCTTTGGTTAATGCACATATCGAGATACACCCTATTTCACCTTACTTGAGTAACCTGCATAACCACTTTGACAGCACTTCGGGTGTACGTAGGCTATAGTGACTCCACCCCCGACTTCTCTGAGTCTAACTCGGGTCCACCTGGACCTATACCATAGTCTATCATGAATCCACCTTTGAACTATCCATGTAGATCACCACTCAACAATGTCCATCAGTAAGATCGTCCACCTTTGGTTAATGCAAATCTTGAGGTACTCCATCCGCAAGATCATCCACCTTTGGTCAATGCACATCTTGGGATTAATGGTTTGAGCCAACCATTCTCAACATGGCTAGGAGGAGATTTGGTTTTTTGTAGATTTAATACAAAGCACATAGGATACCACTAAATTATAGATGGATTTGGTCTATGAAGAATCCAAATATAATTTAGGTATCAAATTGTTGTCTGCATTAATGTTTTGCGGGTGGAGATCATCCATGTGGTTGGATATGTGTTGGTTATTTTTAACATGTTCATTTAAGCCAGTGGGAATGTTAGCCCGACTAGCATTGACTTCCTTTGCAGGATTGGACATGTTTTTAGGGACACACGCATGATTTTTTCTTTAATTATTCTTTTGAAGAAGTTCTGTTTGCAGATTTTTCTTAGAAGCTTCATCTTGTACCCTTTTGAGAGCTCTGCAGTCCCCCACAAAATGCCTAACAGTAATGTAGTGAGTGCAAAAATCAGGGAGATTTTCATATGAAACTGAGACTTTAAAACTATGGTTCTCTTTCTACAAGAATTTTGGGAGATAGACAGTAATATAAATCTATTTCCATTTGGATTCTAGCATACATACAATAATCTTTGTTGAGAGATGGAGGATCCACTTGCAAAGCGAGGCAAATGGTTCTAGCCATGCTAAGCAATATATTTTTAGTCCAATATTCTCATGGCACATTGTGCATTATAACCCACACTAGTGAACTAGTTTGCTTGATTTTTTTTAGGAACAAAATTAGGGATCCATTAAGATAATTTGTGTGAGAAATGGAGAAGGAGAAGAAATGTTGTTATTGATTTGATTGATGATTTACATGAGCTTAGGATTACCTATATATACAAAAGAATGGGGATGGGGTTGGTGTTGTGGTCTAAGGTGGTGGCCATTTAGAAGCCAATCATCTAGAAGGGGTGTGGTGTGTTCCCATGTGTTCATATTGGTGATGGTGTTCCCATGTGTTCATATTCTAAGTTCATATTTTAACACCCCCCCTCAAACTCAAGGTGGCAAATTGGAAACCATCTTGAGTTTGGAAAGCAAATCTCGAAATCTTCTAGGTGGATGGACTTTAGTGAAGATGTCAGCTGGTTGATCTTCGGATGATATGGAGACAAGACTGATAGAATTGTTAGAGACATGTTGGCGAACAAAGTGACAGTCGAGTTCGATATGTTTGGTTCGCTCATGAAATACATTATTATGAGCAATTTGAATAGCACTTTGATTGTCACATCCGATAGAAGTTGGAAGAGGTTGAGGAACTCCCATATTTGAAAGGAGCCAACGTAACCAAATGAGTTCCTGAGTGGTGTCAGCAAGAGCACGGTATTCTGCTTCGGTACTCGAGCGAGAGACAATCGATTGTTTCTTACTTCGCCAAGATATGAGTGAATCTCCCAAGAAAATACAGTATCATGTAGTGGATCGTCGATCAGTGGGGTCACCAGCCCAGTCTGAATTAGAGTATGCGCGAATTTGAAGAGAGGATGTGGATGAAAAATGGAGACCATGGAACATTGTTCCTTTTATGTAGCGAAGGATGCAAAGAACAGCAGCATAATGAGAAAAGCATGGAGCTGACATGAATTAACTGATAATGTGGACAGCATATGCAATATCTGGTCGAGTCACAGTAAGATAAACCAAACTTCCAACAATTTGTCGATGTAGAGTAGCGTTACTAAGAGGAGTACCATCAAAAGGAGTGAGACGAAGATTGATTTCCAGTGGAGTTGCAGCTGTTTTACAGTCAGTAAGACCAGCACGAGCAAGAACATCATAAGCATATTTTGCCTGAGAGAGATAGTAACCATTGGAATCAGATAGAACTTCGAGCCCCAAAAAGTAATATAAAGGACCAAGATCCTTCATCTCAAAATGTTTGCTGAGCAAAAGCTTTAGGTCTGAAATACAAGTAATGCCATCCCCAGTGATAATCATGTCATCCATATAAAGAATTAACAGTGTGAGTCCTGTCTATCTTTTTCTAATGAAAAGTCTGTAGTCATATGAGCTGGAAATGAAACCAAGTTGGCGAATGGTGGAGCTGAATTTCTCAAACCAGGCACGGGGAGCTTGCTTAAGGCCATATAGAGCTCGACGAAGTTTGCAAACTTGAGATGCGGAATGTGGAACCCCTGGAGGGGGTTTCATATAAACTTCTTCTGACAAATCTCCGTTTAAGAAGGCATTTTTGACATCCATTTGAAAAATTTTCCATTTGCGAGCTACGGCAACTGCGAGAAGGCTTCTAACAGATGTTAAACGGGAAACTGGAGCAAATGTTTCCTCGTAATCAATGCCGTATTCTTGATTAAATCCTTTGGCTATAAGTCTTGCTTTATACCGATCGATAGTCCCATCTGACTTAGTTTTGATTTTATATATCCATTTGCACCCAATTGCCGTCTTCCCAAGAGGAAGGGAGACTAACTCCCAAGTTTGGGCTTTTTCTAAGACATTCAATTCTTCAGACATAGCTTGCTGCCATAAATGATTAGAACTAGCCTTTTTATAAGAAGATGGTTCATGATGTGAGAATATTGTAGAATAACAATGATAATCACGAAGATGCTAAGGTGGTTGTCTTACCCTGGTGGATTGACGAGGAAGGGGCATTTGGTTAACAGGATCGGTGGGCGAGTCAGTATCATCATGATAGTCCATTGTCACTATGGGGGATGGATCACCGAATTAATTTATGGTAGTAGGTGAATGACTGGTTGCTGTGGAAGGATGTTCACCAGATGAGCTGTCATCAGTTGTTGGTTCATGAATTTCAGTTGTAGTTGAAGATGGATAAAGATCTGTATTAGAGCTGGTAAAGAATGGAAGGGAGTTATCTACGGTGACCTGAAATTTGGAGACTGAAGAGAACAGTTTGTGTTCCCAAAATATGACATGACGAGACACACGAAGCCGTTTTAAAATCGGATCCCAACAGCAAAATCCTTTGTGCTCTATCCTATACCCCAAAAAACAGCATAGGCGTGACCTAGGTTCGAGTTTGGAATATTCATAAGGCTGGACCAAAACAAAACAGACACACCCAAATACTTTCAAAAGATTATAGTTAGGTAGACTGCCATACAACCTGTCATATGGGGATTGATTCTGAAAGGTAGGAAGAGGATGACGGTTGATGGTGTAAACGGTGGTAAGAGCTGCTTCCCCCCAGAAACGTTCAGGACACCCGCTAGAGATGAGAAGGGTTCGGACAGTATCTAAAATGTGGCGATATTTTCGTTCAGCACGACCATTTTGTTCAGATGTGCCAGGACATGAGTATAGAGAAATTGTCCCTTGCTGACGCAAAAAATTGAGAAACTTTGATTTTTTGTATTCCATGGCATTATCGGCTCGAAAAATTTTAATTGGGCAAGAAAATTGGGTTTGAACCATTTGGGCAAAATTATAATATATCTGTGATAATTCTGAACGATTTTTCATAAGATATATTCAGGTGAAACGAGTATAATCATCTATGAAAATAACAAAGTATTTAGACCCCCCATAGTGTTATGAGGAGAAGGTCCCCATACATCAGAATGAATCAGGTCAAATGGTGCAGAAGAAAGAGAATCACTTTTATTAAAAGATAATGCAGGTTGTTTTCCAAGTTGACATGATAAACAATGAATACTTTCTGTTTTAATTGTTCCTAACCTTCCTGTGAGAATCCGCAAATGCGACCCCAGGGTCTGAGCCTATGTTTTGGGAGTCTGAAACATCGAAAAGGATTTTGTTGTTCAATTTGCTTTTATGTGTTGATAATTCATATCGGGTGTCCCTCTATCCTATTTCTATATGCAAGAGGGTTCGTTCAGAGCCGCCAGTACGTTTTATGAGAAAACGGACAAAATAGTTGTACAAGAGAAAAGGCTACAGATAAGCCTTTTTTTACACGTTTGTCTACCAAATCAGGATTCTATAGGGTTCGGGAACTATATTACGGTTTGGGAAGGTGTTAAGCACCCATTTCGCCCTTTCGATCTCTAGTGGTCTTATATGTTTACTCTATGTTGAAAAACTTGGATGCTTTTACTGATATTCTACTGTTTTCTGGAAATAACTAATGAAAACCTGATTTTGGGAAAAACGGGGAAAAGGATGAAAACCTTGTATTCTGTGATCCAATGTCTTGGTTTTGTCGAAATCTGATTACTAGTGACAAAAGTTTATTTTATCAATTTTAAAATGAGAGTGATTCGGTATTGTTTCCTCAGATAACAATATCAATTATCTCGTTTGTTTAATTTAGAAAATATCGGATCTTATCGGAATTGATTTGATATGGAATTGAACTCTTGAGGAGAGTGTATCAGATACATAACAGTCTATATGGAAGACAGAATATATCTGAATTTAATTCTTATGTAAGCTTTATCAGTCCGGGTTTTGAAAACTTGATTTTAGTCGGATGATAAATAGTCTTATTTCTTCTGGTTTTACAAACGATTTTATCAGGATTTTATCAAGTTGTTTTGTTTGAAAACGATAGAATATTAGTAACTTGACAATAAGTTTATCCAGCTAGAAAGTGGACAGAACAATAGATAAAAAGAGTCTACAAAACAACTCAAATGGAAGTAAATGCTTTCGATTTATGTTGGCCCAAGCAAGCCAACTCCCTACTCACTTATAATACTTTCGAAAATAACAAGTACGTATATATATATTAAACTTAAATAAGAGTTTAAACAAGTCTATAAAATACAATAAAACTAGTATACAGATATCTTATTTAATTACTAGAAGAGACTTTAGTTACCTTCCCGACGATATATATAAGAGTAAAAGAGAGAAAATATAATATGGCAGAGAAGACCTCTGGCGGATATTAGCTTTTCCCTTAGAAATATTTTCAGCGGTCTGACTCTAGAAGGTGGCACTCCGGTGCCAAGATTAGATTCGAAACTCTTGCAGAAATAAATGTTATGACATATGTTTTCGGAGAAGGCTTAAAGATTAGAAAATATGATAGAGAATAAGGTGTTTTGGTGTAGAAACCGTGGTGAGAAGTTGCCGTCTAGAACCCATGGGGTGGTGCCTTATTTAAAGTGCTCGGGAGGGTTTGTTGCGCGATATTCCCCGACTTTATCTGTTTGTCGCGCGACGTATCTGTTTGTCGCGCGACGTATCTGTTTCACTATACCTGTTTGTCGCGCGACATATCTGTTTGTCGAGCGACAAACGGCTGAAGTGATGGGTTCTGACACTGTGATGTTTTAGAAAGTGGTTGGTCGGTGCTTAATGGGGTTGTCGTGCGACAAAATGGGTTTGTCGCATGACAAACGCATCTAACATGCCTGTTTGTCTTGCTACAAACTCCCCCAAAGCATTCTCTAGTGTGTGGGTGAGTTTCGGACTCAATGTGTACCTTCTACGAATTTTATTTTAGGGTTCTTGTGGGGGTCACGAATTGGGGTGTCTACAGACTTTCTCGACTCAAGCTCCTTACTTGTAAAGAATTGAGGTGACTGGAAGATACTTCGATTTGTGGTCCCGCAAGAACACTAAGAGAGTGTATGCATGCAGTAGTGTTTGTGAGTGCCTCCGGAGAGGGCTTGTGCCTGTAGAAAGGACTTACACTGCCTCTGAAAAGGGCTTTTGTTACCTCGTTGCCTTTCTAGATGGCTTGAGTTGCTCCACTTACCTCAGATGGGAGGACTACCATTGATCCACTCGCCTCAGGTGGGAGGACTACCCTTGCTCTACCCTTGCTCCACTGCCTCTCTGGGAGGGCTTGTACCTAAAAACAAAAGTTTTAACATTGCCTTCGGGGAGGACTTTGTGATTGATGTTTTGCTTGTAGAAAGGGCTTATGTGAATGAATTGCCTCCGAAAAGGACTTTCGCCTAAAAAGGACATAATGACTGGATTGCCTCTGCAGAGGGCTTGTGCCTATAGAAAGGACTTGTGAGTGATGTTTCGCCTGTAGAAAGGGCTTATGTGAATGGATTGCCTCCGGAAAGGACTTTTGCCTAAAAAGGGCT
Organism: Lonicera japonica; assembly: GCA_021464415.1. Taxonomy (NCBI): domain Eukaryota; kingdom Viridiplantae; phylum Streptophyta; class Magnoliopsida; order Dipsacales; family Caprifoliaceae; genus Lonicera; species Lonicera japonica. Next base: position 20,268 of record JAKCWG010000480.1, read on the forward strand.
TGTGAATGGATTGCCTTCGAAAAGGACTTTCGCCTAAAAAGGGTTTAGTGGTTGGATTGCCTCCACAGAGGGCTAATGTGAATGGATTGCCTCCAAAAAGGACTTTCGCCTAAAAAGGGCTTGTGAATGGATTGCCTCCAGAAAGGACTTTTGCCTAAAAAGGGCTTAGTGGTTGGATTGCCTCCGCAGAGGGCTTATGTGAATGGATTGCCTCCAGAGAGGGCTTTCGCCTAAAAAGGGCTTAGTGGCTGGATTGCCTCTGGAAAGGACTTGTGCCTGTCTACGAGTGAATTCGGTTCTCTGTAGTAGTAACTGACGAGAAGCTAAAGAGAGAGGTCTCTGAAGGAGAAAATAGCTCATTTGGGAGTTTATATACCCATTCTAAAAGTTTTACTTTCTCTGAGAAATTTTGAAAACTTTGTTTTGTAAGTTATTTTATTCCAAAAGAAGAGTTTTTACGATGGATTTATCAATTCTTGTACTTCGTGCGTAGCAATGGTTCAACCGTTTGCTTTTTTCTAAGTCATTTCTGATTTTATCAAGCTGAGAAACAAATCTGTTTTGAAGGAGTCTCTGATCTCTTTGATATTCATTAGCTATCTTAAGGCATTTTCGTAGGCCCACATCGCTTTCTGTTTTTCGATGTCCTTATCTCTCCCTCGTTCGGGGAAGCTTTTTCTGCCTTTTTTTGTTTTTGGTCAAGAGCTTCTTTTCCCGTTTGGCGTGATCAGGAGCCTTACTCACCCAAGACGAAGCCCTGAGCCGGTTTGGCCTAGCTGTCACTCTTGGTGTGGCTCTCCCTGCCACTCTATACAATTCTGTTTCTCTCACTCGCTCTGGGCGTTTATGCGGGATTTTTCTATTTTCTACTATTTCAATTCTTTCTATTCCCGTCTTATCTGATATTTTCTCATTCTCATTGTTAGCTTTCAACCCTCTAGAGATCAAAGATTTCTTTGTAGGTTGTTTTGTTCTCACGATTTTGAAGAAACGACTTAGAATCTTGCATTCGGTATTATCGTGCGAGTGTGTGTTTTTTCTACACAAAAGTCAAGAAAATCCACTTTGAAATTCCCCTATCGAAAAATGCCAAGTTTGAGATATGATTGGCCATGCGATAGTTCAATGGAGTAGGTTTTGTCCCACAAATGGGCTCTTTTCTTCTCATTCTCTTATTCTCTCTCTAGCTTCTCTTTTCTCGAGTTTTTTCGTATCTGGATGCTCAGGGTGTTCTTCGATGTAGTTCTCATGCTAATGACAAGGAAAGATAGGGTAGATTTGTGACCGCGGTGCGATCTAGTAGGATGTGGTATGCGCTAAGAATGTGCATGCTTGCATGTGTTTGGTGATCTATTGAAAGATAATGTGTGTTATGCATGTACTACTGGAGTGGTGTTTGAGAATGCTTTTTGTTGATAACTTTTGATATGAAAAAATACTACCTGTAGGCTTAAGGATACTTCCCATGCTGTTTTGTTGATCTTGATTCGCAGTTTCCTTCATGTTTAAACAAGCATTCATTAATTCACATAATTATCTCAACAGTAATATCCGATTTTTGGAACTTACATACTTTTACCTTTCAAAACTTAAAAACTCTCATAAAGTATGCACTTAGGTTAAAAAAATCCTATAACTCTCATAATTACCCAAAGTACCCTCAGTTTTTAGAAAATTACATAATTTTACCCTGTAGGCTAATAACTCTCGTAATTACCCAAGTTAACCTTAAGTTTATGTAAAAATCACTCTCTTATCATATAACTCGCCTAATTACATAAAAAGTACCCTCAGGTTTATGTAAAAATCATCCTCTTATTCTCGTAGTTTACCCTCAGATAATTTACACACAAAATACCCTCATCTTTTATCTCATCTCTCATAAAAATACCCTTAGGTTTTATTATTTCACACAAAATTACCCTCTTATATACTTACACAAAAATACCCTCAGGTTTTGAAAATTACATAATTTTACCCTCTTATAACTCGCATAATTACACTAAAGTACCCTCAGGTGAATGAAAATATCATCTTATCTATATATCTCTCATATTTACACAAAAGTACGCTTAGGTTTCTCACATATATTTACATAAAAGTACCCTCGGGTGTAATACGGAGTAAAGAAATACATGGTAAAACATGCTGGTGTACAATAAACCTAAACTGACATAAAAATGACCGTTAGGCCCCTGCAAAAGTGAAAGGAATTTAAGTGAGTAGCGCAACAAGGTAGTTTTTTGGCAGAAATGAACCCGTTTGTTGGAGAAATGTATTTGTAACAAGGTTTGTTACATGACAACGATGAGTACAGGAGCATGATTTCTCCGATAAATACACCTCTCTTCTTTCCTTCATCCCCACACTTACTCTTTTATTTCTGTAGTCCTCATACTGTATAAATGTTGACTTTTCTTCTATCAAAGCTCGATATGCCCTGGTACCCTCGGAACTCAAGTTTACCAATCCTCATACTTCTCTATCTGTGGAGTGTATGTGGCATGGACGGCTGACTCGGTATTTTAACTATGCACGGTTTGGCTTTTCTTAGCACCTCCGGGCTGACATCATTCGTTCAATCTGGCGACTGGTAGAGGAAGATTTGGCTGTCGTCCCTTATTAAATGCAATGGTTTCAGTTCGTGGGCTCAGAGCCCTCTGAGGCATGAATGAAGCTCGAGTTGCAACTGGTGGCTGAGGATACGATGTGGCTTCTTTCCGAGGCTAAGATAGGGTGCTAGATAGCAAATGTACTGACTTTATGAACCACTGCTATAAGGTTTTGAAAAACTGCTATCTTTATAAAGAAAAAAAGTTTTTATAATAATTAAACCGGGCCTGAAGTAACTTCTCAGGTTGCCTACATTCCCCGTGGTGTTTCCTCTACAAACAAAAGTGAGTTGGGGCTCAGGTTTACGTAGTTCTAGATTATACATGTTATTGCTTTAATAATAATATTTCTTGAATATAGCGTCTGACCATCTATATCTGCGACTATTACGGCTCTCCTTGTGTTGATTTCTTTAACGATGTACGGCTCAGTTCTGAACTTTTCTCTCGGATCTCTTGTCAGCTTCTCTAACCTTTCTCAAAACTACATTGTTCTCACAAATACCCCGAGTCTTCACTTTTTCGGTTTTAAAGGCCCCATGATGACGAAACACGGCCTTCCACCGTTTCTCATTTAGCGATGCTAACTTATTATAGCGATTTGTTTGCCATATTTGGTCCGCCTGGTGCGGGGATTTTTCCCTCTTCGATTAGATCTTGGATGCGGTGTCAGAGGGCTAAACATCTATCCGTGTCATGGCCCACAGCTTGGTGGTATAAACAGTTCTCGTTCATCCTCCAAGAAGAAGGGACGGGATTTGGTGGAGAACGAGGGTTGAGTGGGGTAACCAGGCCCGCATTCCGTAGCAATTCAAGACTTTTGGTCAGGGTTGTGGGGAGGTTGCTGAATTTTCTATTTTTATTGGGTTGACATGTATTGGATGCTTCGGTTTGTGTAGGCCAACTCAACTGGGGTTATTGCTGCTGAAAGTGACTTTGCTGGTACGGATAAGAGCTTAGCTGATTTACAACGGGGGTGGCCGTGCTCTTCTCGGTATACGAGCCTTTCCTTGTTTTGGTTTCTTCCTTCCTGGCCAACTCTTCTTCTATTTGGGATCCCATGCTTAAAAGTGCTCAAAAATGTGGGAACATGTGCTTTCCCATACAAGTCAATACAGTCGGAGTGAAGTTTTTATGAATTATCTCTAACTGCTCCTCTTCGTCTGGTCGTTTGAACATCTGGGATGCCATTTCTCTCCAACAAGTAACAAAATCACTGAAGCTCTCTTTCTCACCCTGTTTAGCCATCTCTAAGTGTTTACGGGTGACTTCCAACTCTTCATTGGACCCGTATTTAGCCATGAATTCCTTGACGATATCCCCCCCAAGTTTTCGTGTGGTGCCTCTCTAAATCAAAAAACCATCTCAGGGCCACCCCAGTGAGAGTCATATGAAATGCTTGGGCCAACTCGGGTTCTCCACAGCCAGATACTTGCATGGATCGAATATATGATTGCAGATGAGTTTTTGGGGGGGTTGTGCCGGTGAACCTAGTAATAAGAGGAAGCTTGAACCCCTGTCGTAGTCTTGCCTCGGGGTAGAGGGAGAAGGCATTCATATCAGTAACCTTGTCTGCTCCTTTCATTAGGGAAACTCCCTTCTGCAGGACCCTCATCTGTTCCTTCAGTTTCTTTATTTCTTCACTCTCTTTAGATACTTCACTGGGCTATTTCCGAGCTATAACTGATTCTTCATATACTGCCCGGAGTCGGTTTATATCTGGGTATTCATTGGGAGGGGCTACCAGGGCTGGTGGTAGGACAAGTCATGCAGGGATTTGTGGCCATTGTGGGTACTGAGGGTCGAAACCTGGTTGGACTTAGGGTTGCGGCCAGATGATGGGTGGCTCTTGTTGCTGATAAGTAGGGCCGGAGTCCGGGGCCCATTGGTTTTGGTTATTGGGGTCAGTTTGAATGGGGCCTGTTGGGATAGGACCTGTTTGCTGTGGGTTGGTGCCTTGGACTGGGGGGAGTACTTGTGATGATTGCCCTTGATTCGGATCTCGATTTTGTGGTAGTCGTTCAAACCCCGGTGGCGCAGTTCGTTCTGCCGATAATTCTTCCATTCGAATTCGGGTGCTTTATTGCTCTGTAGTGAGGCTTGCAAGATTCTTACTGACGGTTATCAATAGGCAATGCAGTTCTTCTAGGGTAGGCGGAGCCCTCGGTACCTCTACTAGATTCGAATCAACTACTCGGATCTCTGAGTCATTCGGATTTGAAGTCGACATAGTCGGAGTGCTCGGTCGAACTAATCTACCGGTGTAGTCTCTTCCTGCCCAACCTTCCAGACTGTAGTCGTAGGACTGTAGATATATCACATAGCGGAGATGAAGGAAGACTAAAGTGTGATTCATATTTGCTAAGAGAAACCACGGAGAAAGAAAAACAACGAAAACCAAGTTTCGGGTGTTTTGTAAAGACACGTAAACAACAACTTGAGTGAATTCCCAGTGGGAGTTTAGGGTAGGCAGCAAAGTTCTCCTTAGGTTACCCTACTTGTCCCGAATTTTGAAAATTTCATATTTTGTTTTTATGAAAATTGGGAATATCGCTCATCTTGAGTTGCTTTTCATGGGAGATGTACTGGAGAAAGTCACAACGAGGTGATCTCGATGTAAATTTCTACGATAGAGGTTGGTCAGCCTCCGGCCGCACTCGCTAATATCTGGGGGAGATATACATGACAAGGCCCTATGCGGTACGAACTCTTCACGGTTGATAAAAAAAAGATAAGAGTGTTCTATCTTGACTATTCCTATATGCAACGCAGGTGTAATGCAAGGTGAAGGCTTCAGGCTCCCTCCTATTTGGCAAGACCTTGCGATATACCCCAGGGGCGGGTACGTGCAAGAATCTTTTGATATACTTCCCGGGTACGTGAGTGTTCTCGTCACTCGATATACCTCGGGGGCGTACTTGGCCAAGGAGAGTGGAAGTAAATACTTTCGGTTTATGTTGGCCTAAGCAAGCCAACTCCCTACTCACTTATAATACTTCCGGAGGTTTGGGGTAAAAATCACACTCGTAAGAACCATGCATGAATAGTGATGTGCGTAAAAACAAGAGTTTTCGAAAGGTTTAATTTGCAAATATCTTATCTTCAAGGTGTATTTTGAAAACACTATTTTTACTTTGAAAAGATATTTCTTTACAATCAAATTAACAGAAAAGGGAAATCCTAAACATATGTCTATGTCAATGAATGGACTCTACTGCGCCTCTAGGTTAGGTCAACAATAAAATTCAAGCGCCACGTTAGGGGGCTAGTAGGGAAAGCAGTAAAAGCATGCATATCAACATATTCATAAACAAAAATTCCACATATAAGAGCCTAGTTCTCTTGTGGTCCCCAGCAGAGTTGCCACTGTGAGAATCCGTAAATGCGACCCTCGGGTCTCAGCCTATGTTTTGGGAGTCTGAAACACTGAAAAGGATTATGTTGTTCCATTTGCTTCTATGTGTTGATAATTCATATCGGGTGTCCCTCTATCCTATTTCTAGATACAAGAGGGTTCGTTCAAAGTTGCCAGTATGTTTTACGAAAAAACAGACAAAATAGTTGTGTAAGAGAAAATGCTACAGATAAGCCTTTCTTTACACGTTTGTCTACCAAACCAAGATTTTATAGGGTTCGAGAACTATATTACGGTTTGAAAAGGTGTTAAGCACCCATTCCGACCTTTCGGTCTCTAGTGGTCTTATATGTTTATTCTATGTTGAAAAACTTGGATGCTTTTACTGATATTCTACTATTTTATGGAAATAACTAATGAAAACCTGATTTTGGGAAAAACGGGAAAAAGGATGAAAACCTTGTATTTCGTGATCCAATGTCTTGGTTTTGTCGAAATCTGATTACTAGTGACAAAAGTTTATTTTATCAATTTTGAAATAAGAGTGATTCGGTATTGTTTCCTCAGATAACAATATCAATTATCTCGTTTGTTTAATTTAGAAAATATCGGATCTTATCAGAATTGATTTGATATGGAATTGAACTCTTGAGGAGAATGTATCAGATACATTACAATCTATATGGAAGACAGAATATATCTGAATTTATTTCCTAAGTAAGCTTTATTAGTCCGGGTTTTAAAAACTTGATTTTAGTCGGATGATAAATAGTCTTACTTCTTCTAGTTTTACAAATGAATTTATCAGGATTTTATCAAGTTGTTTTGTTTGAAAACGATAGAATATCAGTAACTTGACAATAAGTTTATCCAGCTAGAAAGTGGACAGAACAACAGATAAAAAGAGTCTACAAAACAACTCAAATGGAAGTAAATGCTTTCGGTTTATGTTAGCCCAAGCAAGCCAACTCCCTACTCACTTATAATACTTTCGAAAATAACAAGTACGTATATATATATTAAACTTAAATAAAAGTTTAAACAAGTCTATAAAATACAATAAAACTAGTATACAAATATCTTATTTAATTACTAGAAGAGACTTTAGTTACTTTTCCGACGATATATATAAGAGTAAAAGAGAGAAAATATAATATGGCAGAGAAGACCTCCGGCGGATATTAGCTTTCCTCTTAGAAATATTTCCAGCGGTCTGACTCTAGAAGGTGGCACTCCGGTGCCAAGATTAGATTCGAGACTCTTGCAGAAATAAATGTTATCACAGATGCTTCCGGAGAAGGCTTAAAGATTAAAAAATATGAGAGAGAATAAGGTGTTTTGGTGTAGAAACCATGGTGAGAAGTTGCCGTCTAGAACCCATGGGGGTGGTGCCTTATTTATAGTGCTCGGGAGGGTTTGTCGCGCGACATTCCCCGACTTCATCTGTTTGTCGTGCGACATATCTATTTGTTGCGCGACAAACTGCTGAAGTGATGGGTTCTGACAATGTGATGTTTCAGAAAGTGGTTGGTTGGTGTTTAATGGGTTTGTCGTGCTACAAACTCCCCCGAAGCATTCTCTAGTGTGTGGGTGAGTTTCGAACTCGATGTGTACCTTTTACGAGTTTTATTTTAGGGTTCTTATGGGGGTCACGAATTAGGGTGTTTACACTTCCAGTAGAGATAAGGGATCTAAGTCTAGCGTTAGAAACATGACCTAGATAGGCGTGCCATAATTCTAGAGACGATGTGGGGACAGTAGAGGCAATAGTGAGTGTGGAGTTGGTGATATCTGATGGTGTACGGAGACGGACAAGTTCGAACAAACGACCAACTTTATGGCCTATCCCAATAATCTGCTTCGTCCTTGGATCCTGTACCTGACAACCAGAGAAAGAGAAAACAACATTTAGACCAAGGTCACAAAGTTGACCAATAGATATAAGATTAATGGTTAACTTGGGTATGTGAAAGGTAGATGGAAGAGAGAGATTAGATGTGGATACGGAGCCAATATTGGTGACATGTAACTGAGATCCATCAGCAGTTTTAATGGGAGATGTATGTGAGGTAGTATTTTTGGAGACAAAGATGGTGGAGTCAGAAGTTATGTGGTTGCAACAGCCAGAGTCAAAATACCAAGAGTTACCTGAAGTAGTAGACAATGCATTAGATGGGCCAGATAAAACCTATTTCAACATTTTTGCAAGTTCATTATTAGTGACAGGTGGTGATGGATTATATAATGTTTGAATGGCAGCAGCAGTAGTGCCAGGTCTACTACTGGTTTGTCTAGCTGGATTCTTATAACAATCAGAACCATAATGTTTAGGACCGCGCTTGCGACAGAATTTGCAAACCCGCTTGGGACAATAAAGCAATGTATGATTAGTCTCATGGCAGTATGTACACTCATTTGATGTCTTTTCGAATTTGGAATGAATGACGGCAAGAACTCCATTTGAAGCTTGAGGATTTGAACCAAGTCTTGTTTCTTTAAAATGAAGGGTAGTGATAGTATCATCAAAAGTTGGCAATGGATGGCGATGAAGGAGAGAAGCTCGAACAGGTTCAAATCGATCATGGAGAGCCATAAGAAGGGTCATTACTTGCTGTTGGCTTTTGTAGATTTCAAATTTGGCAGCATCAGTGGTGCAGTGCCAGACAGGTTCGGAGGGAGTCAGTTGATCCCATAGGACTTGCATTTCGGATAAGAACTCATCGATGGATTGATCAGGTTGTTGCTTTTTAGAGTGAAGAGTGGTCAATAGTTGATATTGGTGGGCTAGATCTTTGGTGGTGTACCGTAACTTGAGAAAATCCCATACTTCTTTACCAGTGGAAAATCTGCCAAATTGTTGACCAATGGTAGGGATAGAGGTATTACGGCACCAAGTGATAAAATCGCCATTTTTTCCTAACCATTCGTCTTGACGATTTACAAATTCTTCATCGGGCTCATCTTTCTTTTGTACCGGGACTGTCATTTCTCTGGTAATAATGCGCCAAACTCGTCGTGCCTGAAGAAAGCTAGTCATTGCCTGGGCCCAATGAATATAGTTTGGTCCATTGAGAGTGATAGAGATGGGTCGGGTAACTTCGGAATGATCCATAATGTTCACACAAGGTTCTGGGGTGGAAATGGAAATATCTCAAGGTTTTGGGGTAGAAACAGAAATATCTAAAATTTCTGGGGTGGAAATGGAAAAATTAGAAAGATGTAAGGCCAAATTATAAATATCAAAACTTCAGGGGCCAAAATGCAAATAATACAAACTATTCTTTCGGCGTTGGAATCGTCTTTTCAAGACGAAGAGGATGGGTATGGATTGATATAGATTGGATATAGTTTTTCTTAGGCTGGTTTAAGCGGTGGAATGGTTTTGTAGATGATTTAGTAATGGTGGATTGGCAGTGGGTTAGTTTGTGGGTTGATTGGAAAAGGAGGAAGATTAAAACCCCTTTGATACCATGTGAGAAATGGAGAAGGAGAAGAAATGTTGTTATTGATTTGATTGATGATTTACATGAGCTTAAGATTACATATATATACAAAAGAATGGGGATGGGGTTGGTGTTGTGGTCTAAGGTGGTGGCCATCTAGAAGCCAACCATCTAGAAGCGGTGTGGTGTGTTCCCATGTGTTCATATTGGTGATGGTGTTCCCATGTGTTCATATTCTAAGTTCATATTCTAACAATTTGAATGTGCCAGGCTTGAGATTTTTTGTTGGTGCAATCCAAGCAATGTGTTGATCGGTTCGTAGCATGCATTAGAATATAGAAGGCAAAATTACCCTTTGCCTAGAGGGGAGAGCTTCCAATTGTTCTGATTGAGCAAATATTTTTCAGTTTCTTCTGTAGCTCAAAATTTTTGATAGGAGTGAACCCCTTAGGTAGAATTAATCTACCTATTAAATTAAATTTGCACTGCTCCAATGAAGTTATATGCTCATTTTCATCTAGTTACACACAAGGTAGATCACACCTTTAAAATAAGGTACAAGTAGGTCAAAATTTATATTTTTTTATAATTTTTTTATTAAATTTCATTTTTAAATATATAATACATGATTGGGAGTCTCTTTCTTTAGCTTCTAAAATTTCCTCTTTTTAAAATATATTACACGATTGAATAGTTTTTTACCTAGCAAATCAAAGTTTTTAAAGATTTTTTTTAAGAGTTGGGACAACTGAAAATTCTTGAGTATATTTTTATATGAACTTTTACTTGGCAATCATTCTTATCTTGCTGTAACTCTATATTTTATCTCTTGAATAATTTTTTTCAGTTACCGCATTGCTTTAACTATTTAAAACTAAATTAATTTTAAGTGATGCCTAGTTTAATGCTTATTAGTGCAAACCTATTATATATTGATGAGGATGAATTTGTTTCATAATAGTCAACATAGTTAAAGCCTATATAGAAATTCAGGTGGAGAGGAGTAGGGGGTTCCACACACAATTAGCAAGCATATGCCATTAATTGGATCTGATTACTCCTATAGTGAGTTTCATATGTTTGTCAAAGTTTCGGTGTTGATTGATAAAGCCATATGGTATAAGAAAGTCTCCAAGAACTTTAGGGTAGGCTCAGGTAAGCAAGAAAAAGAATACGATAGCTTTGGCAGCAAGTACAATCAGCCATTAAGTCATCACACCCACATTTAATATTCCTAACTACCATATCTAATGCGCCAACCTGAAAGCTAGGTCACTTGAGTGCAATGCGTGAACCGGCCAGCTCTAACAAATGATTAGATACAAAAGTAGCATTGCTTTGGTAGAGTTTGCAAAAGTTTGAGCACCCTATAAATAGAGAACATTTTTTTTTTTGTAACTGGAAATAAAGAAAACTAAAAACCCCTTAGAAAGGCAATTCCCATGAGATCTTGCTTTAGGAGTACCACTACATCATGTGGAGGAACTACAACCACCATATCTTGCTCGCCTTGGTTGATTCCCATTTTTGCTAGTAAGTATGCGCATCTGTTTATTTCACAGAGAAAATGTGTTATCTCCACCTCCATTTTCATTGTAAGTTTATGGCAGTCTTCTACAAGAATCTTGTCTGGGTGGTTTTCTATTTCTCCTGTTTCGATAAGACCCATGGCCGTTTCATGGTTTATTTCCAAAGTAACCCTCTTCCATCCTCTGTCTCTAGCTAACTCCAAACCCCTTTTTATTCCCCAGAGCTCGGCCTTGAAAGGTGTTACATAGCCTATTTTGCCACAGAAGCCTTCGAGCCATTTTCCTTGGTCATCGCTAGTTCGCAGAAACTCGCGCATTCATAGTCAACTGAACTACCATTAGTGTTAATTTTGATACGCCCTATTGGAGGGATAATCTAATAAATTAAATTTGATCTTTGTCATTTCCCTTTATTATCTTACTTTGAAAAGCTTTTGCAATTTCTTTAGCAATGTTTATGCTTTTTAAAGCAATTTGATTTGGGTTTGATAATTGATTTTTGAATTGGAGTTTGTTTCTCGCTTTCCATATTTCCCAAACAGTTGCTGCAAATATAATTTGCCAAGGTACACCCCCAATAGGATGCTCAGTGGTATCATGCAGATTCTTTTTAATCTATTGATTAAAAAGGATACTACATGTGTTGGCACTAATTGAAATATTAAGGGCGAACCAGATCTGGCCTGACTTGTCACATTATCAAAAAATGAGGGTAGCATTCTCTAACCTATTGCAATTCTTATAAAATTGTTTCAAATAAATGTTTCTGATAACACAGTTTTGATTTGAAAAAAATTTGTTTTGTAAAAGTGTCCACAAAAAAGTTATAATAAGTTATAATACTACGAGGGATTTTTATTTTCCACAACCAGACCCGTTTGCTATCATCATCATTGAACACACATTTTCCCTTTAGAATGAAATTGTAACAATTGCCAACAAAAAATTTGCACGATCCACTCAGGCTCCAACTTAAGGAATCAGAAGTATTAGTAAAGGGGGAGGGGTTGGGGTTGGGGTTGGGGTTGGGGTACTCAATATGTGGTCTTTCACTTCAGTAAGCAGATGATAGAGGGAGAGTGAGATATCCCAAACACCGTTATCCAAAATTATAAATCAAACTTTAGTGGTATCGCTAATAGAGCTAATCACAAGATTCATAATCATTTCCATCCGTCCACTTAGTGGCACTAGAAACAGTATCTTTGCACGCATAGATACTTTCCAGATGTGTGAAGCACTTATTTTGCATTTCCAAATTTTAGGATTTCTACCGAACTTGTATTTGGCTTTGAGAGCTTCAATCCATGGAGGTTTGGATTCGTTCATGATACGCTAACCCAACTTAGCGTTAATAACCTGGTTATTGTCCACCATGGTCCTCAAACCCAATCCGCCAAACTTCCTAGGCTTACAGACTTTCGTCCACTTAACTAAGTGGACTTTTTTATTAGCTTCCATGTCTCCCTATAAGAAGTCCCTTTTAAGTTTGTCAATTTTATTACAAGCTTTTATTTGAAGTTTCATTATATTCATGGAATAAATAGGGATGGTGGCAGTAACTGCTTGTACAAGCGTTTTCTTACCCTCAAAGGAGAGGCAATTTGTTTTCCATCCTGTAAGCTTTCTTTGGACTTTTTGGATAATGCAATCATAATCGATCTATTTGCACCTACCATGGATCAAAGGATCTCCTAGGTTCCAAGATTTGGGGATAGTGTCATACCACATATGAAGGTTAGCTTAATGGCATCTCTTTTCGCGACATTAAGCGAATAAAAGATTTTTGAAGATTGACCTTTTTGTCCAAAAATTTAGTAAAACTCATTTAAAACTTCCATAATAACTTCACAAGATCTTTCTTCTGCCTTAGCAAATAAAACATGGTCATCGGCAAAAAATAAATGAGAAAACACCAGACCTCTGTAGAGATTTTAATAGGGTGATTTTAATTACACCCACCTAATTATTGTTCTCACCCCATTTACCTTTTTTCAAAATTAATAAAAATAACATGTTTTACTAAACAAACAGTCCCCAACTCTATTAATCTACTGTGCTTGTTTCTTTGGAAATAATGTCATCCTCACTTGCTGAAAAAAGGGCGACCAAATCACCGAAAAAGGTCGAAGAACTTGGAATAAGCCAATAGATCATATTTGAGACCAGAAAATTAATTGAATCCACCAATAGAACTAGGAGAAAATAATCTCATGAGTTCACCACTAATGTCCTCGTCGTAAGACTGATTGTGTGCGATTGAAGAACTAATGCTCCGTTGGAGGACTGATGGGTTAAGAAAAATTGGTAAACGTTCGAATTTGTAAAATTAAATTTATTTGATACAAGTATGAAACCAACCTGCAGATCAAGTTTAATGGTTCTTCCTCTTATTCTTAAAAGTTAATATCAAAATAAAAAAAAAATTATCAATCAGTCGTAAATCAAAACTTTCCTGTATCTTAACCATTCAATCACAATAAACAAGAACAATTATTCCAGTTCTAACTGTTGAGAGATTCTTCAAGTTCTTACTCAATGTTGTATTTGATTCTAATTACTCTCTGTATTACAATTATTTAATTGATAATAATTACTCTATGTATTACAATCCTCTGCAGTAGAATTTATGTGATATTGTTGATCGATATCTTTATGAATTTACTGTATTCCCTACTAGCTTGATTTTAGCCAAGGTCGATGCAAAAGTATGGCAGAGTTGCTCGAGAAGGTGATATACATTTTTTGTATCTCTACTCTGTACAACATATTATTGTAAATCTTCTATTTACTTTTTTTATGATTTTGGGGATTAAATCAAAGACATTGTCCACTAATTTCTTGAATAATGTTTGTATACTTGAAATTCTGGAAACGGTAGTTGAGAATTCCTATGAATGGATCGAAGAAGATGCCAATGGTGGATAGAGAATAATAATAATAGATTGCTACACAACAGCTTTTTGTTTGATGAAGAATTTTGTTTTATAAGGATTTGTTTGGCATTTGCAAATTGGCTGTGGTGAGAAGAAAGGAAATAAACTTTTTTGGTGGGGTGAATTACAAATGGGGTTAAAAGAATCAGGGTGTATTTAAAAACACCCTTTTAATAGGGTGATTTTAAATACACCCACTAAATTAAGCATCTCACCCCACTTAAAAATTTTACATTAAATAATTTTAACTTAAAATAACCTAATTGAAATCTTTAAACCCACCCCACCAAAATATCCCACGCTGCCGCTGTTTTACCCTAGCGAGCGTAGTCCATCCCCTTCTTCGTTTATTCTTCTCTCCCTTGCAGCAGCGAAACTCCATCCCCTTCTTCGTTTATTCTTCTCTCCATTGCAGCAGCGAAACTCCATCCCCTTCTTCGTTTATTCTTCTCTCCATTGCAGCAGCGAAACTAGTTCTTCTCTCCATTGCAGCGAAACTAATTCTTCTTCTTTCACCCCCATCTGCAGCGAAACTAATTTGAAGAAGATTGAAGAATATGATTTTGTCTCTCACTTCAAAAGTATGTAAATTTTCTTCATTAATTCTATTTATTTTGATAAGGTGCATCATTTATTGCCGTAATCTATATTTTTTCTTTGGTTAATTTCAGGCTTAGCTTACTGAACTTTAATTTGTTAATTTCTTCTTATATGTTTATTAAGGGTGTGCTTTATAAAGATATATGCTGAGAAATATATGTAGGGGATCTGCAGAGAATTTGTTAATCATTAGTTAATTTCTTATTATGAATTAGGCATCTGCAGAGAAATATGCTGAGTGTTGTAGGTTGCTCTATATAAGATTTTCAGAAAAGTATACGTATGAGATGATTATGACAAGGTTACGGAGAGTGGTGACAAAAAAAGGTAGAGGGGGTAGTGGGATATGTAGGAGATGATTGCAACAAATATATTTTCTAGAAGCAAACATTGAACTTTGTTAGCTAATTGCTCTTTTGAGAAACATTGGGTTTTATTTCCATCTCGTGCATCTTTTGAAAAACTCCCAAGACGCAAAGAACCCCTGCTTGTACCTGCTATCTTTCTTTGTATGATAAGATTTTTCGTCAGCTAATTGCTCAAATATCTTTATGATCCTATCTTCCTCTCAATGTTCAACCTTTTTTTTAGCAGCATCCTTAATTGCTAACAATGGTAAGGTTCTAATATGTGGCTCAACATCGTCAGAAAACTCAGAACCTATTGACTGACCAAAGGCATTAATTATAGAATTGTAGGTGACAACATTTGGTTGAATCCCCTTCTTCGTCATTTCTTCGAGCAATAATGCACAAGATTCCACCAGCCCTTTTTTACATAAGGCATCAATAAGTTTACTATAAAATACAACATCAGCATTCAATCCTTGCTGCTTAAACTCCCTATACACCTCCATCACCTCTCCATATATACCACCTTTTGAGTACACGCTAATCAAGGTGGAGTAAGTCAATAAATTAGTGGAAAGATTTTTCGCTTTCATCTTCTTGAATAGTTCTTTAACCTTATCATACATCCCTTGTTTCCCAAAATCATCCAAAAGAGCATTGTAAGTAACAACATCCTTCTTAATTCCAATACTATCCATCTCCTTGCCAACATTCAAAGCCTCCCCAAACCTGCAAGACTAGCATAAATAGCAAGTAAAGTATTTAAGAGACCCTATCCAAATTGATACCTGCATATTTCATCTCATTGAACAAGCTTAAGGCTCTGGCTAATCCCAGCCTTGGCACACCCACAAATCATGGCAGTGGCGAATGGAGGGGGGGACCGGGTCCCCCGAGATATTT
Organism: Lonicera japonica; assembly: GCA_021464415.1. NCBI lineage: Eukaryota > Viridiplantae > Streptophyta > Magnoliopsida > Dipsacales > Caprifoliaceae > Lonicera > Lonicera japonica. The sequence continues at coordinate 35,996 of JAKCWG010000480.1, forward strand.
TTAAACCCCGATTAGTATTAGTATTTTTTTTATAAATATAGTTGTTGGCACTCTTAAATAGAATTATGCATTTTTATTTTGTTATAAATTTTTTTATTTCTAAAAATTATTTTAGAGTGTTAATTATTTTTTATTTTGTGGGAGAAGTTATTAAATTATTGGTCTTGTTGCACCCATAAAATTTGCTCTTTCTAATTGGATTTAACAAGAGGGTAATCACTGTGTAAGATAAAGATCTAATCTCTCTAAGGTTCCAATCCTACTTATTCATTTTTGTAACAAAAAATATAAATCTGTATATATAAGCCATAAGTGTATGGATTTCATTACAATACTAATTTTTGGTAATTCTTATATTTTACTCCTATGTCACTAATGTTAATTTTTTTAATATGCTAATATTTGAATTCCCGGCTTTTCAAAAACTTGAGATGATCTTAATCTTGAGCTGCCTCCTTTTTATTTTGCATTTAGGCCTTTATTATATATCTATTTTATCCATTGTTCACACTGTAATAAAAAAATAAAAAAATAAAGGTTGCAAATTATTACATGTTGTGTTTAGGTTATATATCATATAATTATTTTGTATATGAACTTTTTAAAAAATAGATTACCTGTTGTGCTTAAAGTTTTCAAACCCATATACAACACGAAATTGTAGTAGAACATAAAGAATTGATACACAGATTATTCTTTATTTATTTTGGTATATTCTAAACCTGTGGATTATTTATGAAACATTTTTTGTACAGCTTAATAATAAAAGTGACTCAGAATCACCAAATCATGAGGCATTCCATCAAGAAGAATATAATGTGAGATATGATGATGTGGGATGGGATTGTACAAAATATTTTGTTACAAATCAGGTTCCTTTTTTAATCTCATACTTAAACTTAATTATGTGAGATTGTGCTATTAACCTTTCAAATTTACTTATAAGAAACTTATATCCGATAGGTTTTCAATTCACGTGATGAGCTCACTGGATGGTGCAAAGAAGTTGGTAAAAATTGTGGGACAGTTATTGGCATCATGAAGTCTGATAATAAAAAGTATGGACGCAAAGCTAGAATTAGCTATGCTTGTGAGCGGAGTGGTCAATTTAGAGATAGTAGCAAGAAGAACATTGTTGAACCTATGAGACGCACACGTACCAAAAAGTGTGGGTGTCCATTTTGCTTAAAGGTGTAAAACTTCCTGATGAAGACCAGTGGAAGGTTCAAGTTATATGTGGGAGGCATAATCATCCTGTGGAGAGAAAGAAAGCCCGACTTTTGAAGGTCACGCTTTGCTGGTCGATTGTCAACCAACGAACAAAAAGTTGTCCGTGACTTGACCATATGTGGGGTTAAACCGAAAGAAATCCTTCGGGTCCTTAAACAAAATGATCCTACTAATGCTTCAACAATTGAAACCATATACAATTTCAAGGCGAAGTATCGGATTGGTGAGATGCAAGGGAGGTCCCAAATGCAACATTTATTACAGATTTTGGATGAAAGGAACTATGTAGAGTTTCATAGGAGAAATGAAGACACGGAGGAGGTTTTGGATATCTTCTTTGCACATCCATATTCTTCACAACTACTTAAGTGTTTTCTGAAGTCTTGATTATGGACTGCACTTACAAGACAAACAGGCATGGCCTACCTTTACTGGAGATATGTGGAGTCACATCTACGGGTAAGACTTTTATTGTTGCACATGCATACTTAAAACAAGAGATCGAGGGAAGTTATAGATGGGCATTACAGTGTTTAAAGGATATCATTAATCATTTAACAACACCCTCTGTTATAGTCACTGATCGTGATCTAGCATTGATGAATGCCATTTATATAACATTTCCTAATGTTGCACACCTTCTGTGCAAGTGGCATATATATAAGAATGTTGAAGGTCCGTGGTAAGTCGGTGTTCACTACAAATAAAGAATGGGAGGTATTCTTTGATTCGTTCCATGACCTGATTAGATGTCCCACTGAAGAGTCTTTTGATGAAGAATTACAAATTATTATGCTTAAATTTAAGGAGAAGAAACATCAAGATCTTCTCAAGTACATCATTGACACGTGGTTCTCTAGCTACAAGACACGGTTTGTTTGTGCATGGACAAATTCAGTTATGCATTTTGGCAATGTTACCACAAACAGGGTCGAGTCACAACATGCAGCACTAAAGAAGTACTTGGGTTCATCGCAAGGGGATTTGGTTAACAATTTTAAAATGACCCATAACCTTCTTATATCACAACATGTAGCTATTAGAGCATCATTTCAAAAATCTTTGAGCTATAATATGCACGACCACCGTATACCCGACTTCAATTACCTAAGGGGATTCGTATCATGCTATGCTTTGGAGATGATTTTGGAAGAGAAAAAGAGGGGTGAATATGTTGGGGTCGATGTGTCAAAGTGTGGGTGTGTACTTAAACGAACACATGGTCTCCTTGTGCTCACGAGATAGTACAATGGAATCATAAAGGGCGTGGTATTCCATTATCATCAATCCATCCAAGATGGAAGCAACTTAGTGATATTTCAAGAAAGTACACACTAAGTCCATTGATTGTGAGCGGGAGATTTCATTAGTTCGAAAGAGGTTTGATAGTGCATCTGAAGAACAAAAATGCATGATGTTGAGATCCTTTGGAGCTTGGAAATCCAGCCTCAACAAATTTGGACCCCCTTCTAAAAATAATGTTGTTAGGGGTAGGCCAAGTAAGGCTAGAAATAAAGCATTGAAGAAAGAGGAAAATAGCACAAAGAGGGATCCTTCTTTATTTGAATTTGCAAAGACACAGGAGGAACAATATTTACAATTACCAGCTAAGTGCACTATCACTAGAAAGAGGCAAGCCAAAGTTGCAAGAAAAGACAATAGCTCTAAGCCACAACGTGAAGAGTCGTGTAAGAAGAATAGTAGCAAGAAACAGAAAATATCAATGTCATTGAAAGAACAAACAGATGAGCAGTACTTTGATTCAGTACTAAAAACCTTTGATCCAAAAATTAAAAAGTTTATTATTGAGAGGTTAGAAGATGTTGCACCGGACGGCCACTGTGGATATAGGTGTTGCGCAGAATTTTTGGGATTGAGCCAAGATGATGGATGGAAGTTTGTTAGGCAAAGGATGTTGGTAGAACTGACGTTGCATAAAAGCTTACATATAGGTATGTTAGGAGGTGAAAAAAGTTATCGTGAAATGGAGATTGCACTAGATTATTTTGACATATATGGGTTTTCTAAGAAGTATTGGATGCAATTTCCTGCAATGGGTTGTTTGCTTGCAACAGCATTTAATTGTGTGCTTTGTGTTCTCTCACCAAAACAATATATTACATATTTACCTTTGCGGCTAGGTCCAGTGGATGAGATAAAGATTGTTCAAATGGTTTTATATGATGATAATCATTTCTTGAAATTCTATTGGAAGGAGGGTGCTCCAATTCCACCTATTATACCAGGGGTGGCGCAACCATCGATATCCCGATGCAAGTGTATGGGAAAAATATTCTTTTGATCGCATAAATGAGTGGGAAAATCTTATTGGCTATCCCTTAGCAGAGGCTCCTTCACTTGAATATGATTTGGTAAGTAGTCATTTATAACACCGTTAAAACACATTATTAATTTTGTTAGTTTCTCTACACACATAACTACTTCAAACATAATTATTAGTTATAGAAATGTGCGGTGGTTGAGATTTAACAATGGTTATAATTAATACTATTATAATTTTTAGTTTTTAATTTGATTATTATAACACTAAGTTTTTTTTCTATAATTGTAGTTAAGCGCGCTGAAGGTGCTGACTGACGCAAGCTAATTTTGAGTCCCTTCAATCCAAGATATATAGTCTGGTAAATAGTCTTTTATAGCACCATAAAAGTCATTTTGATTTTGTTGATTTCTCTAAATGATGGCTAATTCATACGTTTTTACTATTTATATAAGTATTTATGAGTTTATGGTATAATGGTTACTAGTTTTTCAATTATATTTTTACAAATTCACGGGTGAACTTGAACTAGGTTATAAGATTATGAAAACAAATTATTGTTATACTTTTTTTTCTTTCTTTCTTTCTTTATTTATTATTATTTTTTTTAATATAGAACTAGGCTATCTAATTTTTTTTATTTAATTGCAGCTGGGCGCTTTTAAGTTGCTGACTCGGGAAAGATGATTTGAGTGATTGTTCTTCGACAGTCCTTCTTTACACATTTATTTCCTTTTAGCAGTGAACTTTTCTATTTAGCAATATTTTTTTTGAAGTAGTAACCTTCTTTAATTTTGTTTTTAGTTTGAACATGTATTAGAAGTGAGATTTATGTTAGCATTATGGATCATATATTGTTTTCAAATTTTAAAATAATTAGAATTTTTACGGTCTTGGAATTTCGATGGGGTTAAATTATATGAATTGTTATTATTTTGACTTTGTTATTACATTTTATATATAATTAAATCGATCGTAACAGGATTGAAATATAGAATGCTCGTTTTGTTATGCAAAACTATTTTCGGCAAAAAGTTTGTTTTATAGGATTTATTTTTCGTGAAAAAAACGGTCATTTTCTACCCATTCCACGCATATTGTGATAAGTTTCTTATTATTGATTTTTTTAATATTAAAGACAAAATTATTTGACACGTGAACATTTTTTTTCAAGGGAAAACGAATTATAAGGTGCCCTCAGTGGCCATTTTGTCCTTGAAAATATGAAAATCAATTATCATAGCTCCCCACATAATTTGTTTTATAGTTAATGAAGATAACTAGTTAAAATAGTATTTTTTAAGGAATTTAGTTTTCAACATTTACTTGGTTGGAATTAATTTCCTTGCAAATTATATTCATAATCAGATGAATTATATGCAATTGAATGTTTGTGGATAGTAACGGCAAATCATTCGTCACTAAATGTTCATTTTTATAGAGGTTAATTTTTAATAAACTCACCCCACCTAAGGGGTGAGTTGAAAGTTTTTTTTCAAAATCAATGGGGTGAGAAGAAAGTTCTCTCAAAATGGGGTGAGAAGCTTAATCTAGTGGGTGTATTTAAAATCACCCTTTTAATATCTTTCCAATCTTTATTCACCACTTTATTAGGCATAGGACAAACAAGTACGGGGATAACGGATTCCCCGGCCTTAGGCCTCTACTTGGTTTTCTCACCATTCCACGACATATTGGTCTTACCATGTGCCACACAACTAAGGATCAGATGAATGGAGTTCCTGCTAAAGTTAAAATTAACAAGCACTTTTAAAAAATAACTCCAACTCATCCGGTCATACCCTTTTCAAGATCAATTTTTACAACTACCAAAGTTAAAATTAACAACCGTTTTTTTGAAACAACTAAGAAATTCCATTACATTTTAGAGAGAGACACAACAACTTAAAGCATTCAATGGCCTAATATAAGGACCCAAAACAAGGGCGGACATGTGTGTGTGTGTGTGTGTGGGTGGGGGGGGGGGGGGGGGGGGGGGACGCAGCTGGCTTAAGCCCACCCCTTGAAAAAAAAAACTTTCACTAATTATCCTATATATTTTAAGCAGTCCAGTCATTTCCCATATCCAACCCAGCCCATAACTCAAAAATAAAACCCTCTTTTAACAATTAAGCCCTTTTTAATTCTAACTTAAACTAAAAATATCTAGACATTATCACTGAACTCCACCCAGTCAGCCGACTGGTTTTCAGTTCTTCATGACCTTAGGCTCATCTTTTTAAAGGTTCCCACTCCATTAATTTTTTGTTCAAAAAGACAAGAAGTAAAGTCTTTATTGTAAAAGTAAGTACCTTTTTATTAATATTTTTATCCTTTTCATTATATATATATAATTAAGAATGAATGGTGCGTTGTTTTCATTATATTATTATAAATGATGTATTTAATATATATAATGAATTATAAATTTATAATAAATGTGTTCGTATATAATAGTATAATAGTCCGATTAATTTATATATAGATACTACAATAGACCAATAGTGACACAACTTATATAATAGTATATATATATAAAACAATATATATATTCTATAAACATATATATAGTGATAGATAAATTAATTTATATATACCCGTATATACCAAGCTAATGTTCAAAAGACGTCATCAATGAATTTCCTTCATTGTAAATGTTATTCAAATTCTAGTAATTGAAAAAAAAATTGTTATCTTATTTTTTCTCTAACTTAGTCCCCCCTCCATAAAATCCTGGATCCGCCCTTGACCCAAAATATCCCACGTCAATAATATAATGAGAAGATCCTTGATATATATGTATCTACTTGGTACCTACAAATATATCTAAAACCATCTGGCTATGTGTTAATTGCTAGATCAGGACCAGATTGTTACAGTAAACTTATAGGGGAATATTGTGGCTTGTGCTCATTGAGATTCACATATTCTCTTTATGATATCCTGGGGTGTTGTAGCCAATCTGATGAAAAACGATTGATCGAACCAAACCAATCCATACTGATTCAAAAAACATTGAAACAAAGAAAAAAGAAACTGAAACATATAACCGAACTAAAACTGAAGAGATTTGAGTTGGTTTAATTAGGTTAGGCCACTCCAAAACTGAACTGAACCAAACCGAACTTTAATGTTCGTTGAGGAGTAGAATATTAATGTAAAATAAACTTACCCGTCCTCTTTAATTAAACATGAAAATCTTTGATGGCATGGCATGTCATTTGCTTATCATTAATATTACTAAGATATTTTTTGACTTTTTTCCTTTTATTTTTTTTTGTTTCAAATTTTAATTTAATTACAAACCAATTACTAATTCTTTTTATTCTAACCTCCATGCTGTCTCTCTTAAATCTTAAACCCAAACTTGCACGAATCCTCTGCCACTCACTAGCTGTTTTCAACCACTTTTGGGATTGTTTTGAGCCATTATTATATTAAATTATAATTTTTAAAATAAGATGCACGAAAATCGAATAAAAATGAATTGAAACCGAACCGAAAAGTTTAGGATTCGAAGATTCGAAATTAAAAACGAACTTTTAATTTGGGCTGTGTTCTTTAATTTCCACCCTGACCGTAACCAAAAAGACCCTTATTGTTATCTATATTATTTTAAGTTATTTTTTCTGGCAAATATATATATTATGCCATTTTTTTTTGGTTTTATTTATTTTAGTGATAGCAAATATTAGTGTTTTTCTATATGAAATATTTGTAAACTCATCCACCTTTGGGTTTTGTGGATTTTTTTTTAAAAAAAAGTAGGGTGAGGAGGAGAAAGTCTTTGTCCCGCTTTGGTGAGAATATGATTTTTTGTGTGTGCATACAAGAAGACCCTGTCTAAAATTGTAAAGATATTTTGCACATTTGTTTTATGCAAAATGAATTTTTTAAAAGACTCTTGAGATTAAAAAAAATTATAAATTAATTATATTTAATAGAAGAACCAAAATGTACAATAACAGTAGGAATGCTCTTAGATTCTTTATTAAACACAATCCAATGACAAAACGGATCTTAAATAAATTTTATTTATTTTTCCTCTCTTTTTCTTCTTACATATACACTACACCAAAAATCATCTTAAGAGACTGACTTTTTTTTCGTCAGTCGCTTAAGCACTTCTTAAGCGACTAACATTAATTCCGTCGCTTAGCTTTCTTAAGCGACTACACTTAAGTGACTAACGTTAATTAGTCGCCTAGGAGCCTCTTGCGACAATACTTCAGTGATTACCCTTTGTTAGTCGCCTAAGAGGTCTTATGCGATTACACTTAAGAGACTGACCTATGTTCGTCGCTTAAGAGATCATATGTTAGTCGCTTAAGAGATCTTAAGCGACTGAAGTTCATATGTTAGTCGCTTAAAAGCTTTCACGACAGTTTTTAGTCAAAGTCAAATGGACTTTGACAAGATTTTTAGAGAAATGATTTTGGGCATTATCAGTCGCTTAAGATCTCACTTAAGCGACTGATAACACATTCTCAGTCGCTTAAGCGTATTTTCTTTTAGTTAAGTATGAAGCCTTTTCACATATGCATTTTGGTTGGAGGAGAGGCTATTTGGGCGATTTTGAAGTGCAAATCACCAATTTTGAACACAAAAGGCTTTGTTCTTGCCTCCTATTTGATCTCGAGGTTAGTATAATCTCTCTTATTGACCTTAATTTGTTACTAAATTTTGTATTCAAAAAAGCTTTGTTGAGTTAATTAGTGTTAAACATGTAGTTTTAGTGTTGGTTTAAATATTTTTATATAATATATTATGTATAATACTATATTTATTTATTATTATATATATAAATTATTTATTGGAAAAATATAATAATATATAAAAGAAAATTATATAATATAGTATAAATTATTATTATTATTATTACTATTATTATTATATGAGTTTGGATAAATTATTATTACATGTATGTTAATTTCATTACACTATTCTTGATAATTAAATAAAGGATTATATATTTTTCAAGTGCTTTGATGATTTAGGTACAAGACAAAATTGTTCAAATAAGTTCATATCTATTATCATTAGAAATTAAACATAAAATATTCACAATAAGTAAGGAACTACAAATACGTATTTTAAATGATACAATACTACACTGATTAGGGATATGATGAATCTTTGAAAATTAAGGATTTGATACTTAAAATTAATACTTCTTTATATTTATATATATATATATAAAGAATTCTTAATTTTAATAAAATTATAATCAATCTACATCAATAAAAGTACAAATAATTTAGGTGTTTTTTCTTTTCTTTTTTTGTGAAGATAGTCTAATCAATATATTTAACATCTATTAAATTTTTTTTATAAATTTTTATAATAAATAAAATAATGTATATATATTTCGTGAATAAATAATAGGGAAATATATATATATTATATATATAAAGAAGTCTTAATTTCAATAAAATATATTCAATCTATATCTATATCTATAAAAGTACAAATCATTTAGGTGTTTTTCTCTTCTTTTTTTTTTGTAAAGATAGTCTAATCAATATATTTAACATCTATTAATTTTCTTAAATTTTTTTTATAATATATTTATATATATATAAAGAAGTCTTAATTTTAATAAAAATTTAATCAATCTATATCAATGAAAGTACAAATAATTTAGGTATTTTTCTCTTATTTTTTTGTGAAGATAGTCTAATCAATATATTTACATCTATTAACTTTTTTTTATAAATTTTTTAATTATATATATATAAAATAATGTATATATATTTCGTGAATAAATAATAGGAAATATATATATATATATATAAAGAAGTCTTAATTTTAATAAAATATATTCAATCTATGTCTATATCTATAAAAGTACAAATCATTTAGGTGTTTTTCTCTTCTTCTTTTTTCTGTGAAGATAGTCTAATCAATAGATTTAACATCTCTTAATTTTTTATAAATCAATCTAGAGAGGATTTTTCCTCCAGCTTTCTTTACTATCATGGTTCATCTCATGATTCACCTTCCGAACAAGCTCTGCTTACCCAGTCCTGTACATTTTACCTGGATGTTTCCATAGAAAGGTAACTTGGACCTAATATTGTATCTTCACAATACTATATAATTGTCTATATTTGTACTAACTATATAATTTTACAGGCAACTCGGGGATTATAAGAAGTTGTAAGGAAACACACGTTTTCCAGAGGGATGTATTGCTGAGCAGTACATTATGCATGAGTGTGTGACATGTATCAATTTATATCTAGGTGATCCTAACACCCCACAAGATGCAGTCATCCCTGATGCACCTCGATGGAACATCTCTGTTGTTTCCGACCTTGTGATACCCAATGGTTATGTCGCAAATGTCGGGTTAAGTAGAGAAGAACTTGCAGTGGCTCACTGGTGTGTGATGGAGCACTGTGATGAAGCAGAACCATTCATTGAAGGTCACCGAGCTGAACTGCGAATAAGAGCTCCATACGTGACTGATGAGGACGATGAACTACGTAAACGGCATCAAGTTTGTCATATGGCAGCGAGACCAAAATCGAAAGAATCAGAATAGTGGAGTTATGGTAGTAGCGGATGACGTCCCATACTATGGGATTCTTGAGGCTGTTGTTGAGCTAAAGTATGCAGAAGGCATGCCGGTGGTGTTGTTCAAGTGTAAATGGTACAACACTAACCCTGAAGATCCCGATAGCACAAAGTTAGATCATGGTCTTTTTTCAGTGAACACTTCGACCAGTTGGTATGAAGATAGACCATTTATTCTTGTTAAGACGGCAAGACAAGTGTTTTATGTAGATGATCCATTGGCAGGCGCGGATTGGAAAGTCGTTAATGTGATGTCATACAGAGGTATGTACAGTGACAGCACACTCGCAAGGGATGAAATCGCTACTCCACAGTTTGAAGTAAAAGAACCCTATCAAGAGCAGCACACGACTTACATTCCTATCTCTGGTTTCACCATCGAACTTGGTGATCTACCATGAGTGGAAGTTTCTGATGATGATGATGATGACGAGGACGATGCAGAAGGGTTTAATAAAGACGTCTTAAGTGATGATGAGGTTGAGGATGATGAGGATGATGATGATGATGATTGACATTTTCCGATTTGTAATTTTCTTAGATCGATTTCACTATTGCTGTCATAAATAAATAAATACTATTCTTCAGTATTTTTATCACTGTTGTTAGTATTATTATTAAATAAATAAATAACCTTTTTTAGCATTTTTTTTCATTTTCTATTATTATTATTATTATTATTATTATTATTATAATATTTACATTAATAATCTATTTCAGTATTTTTTATTCATTTTCTATCATTATTGTTACTATTATCATTAATAATTAAATAATCGATTTCAGCATTTTTTTTTATTTGTTATTATTATTATAGATAAATAAATAATCTACTTTAGCATTTTTTTATCATTGTTGTCAGTATTATTATTAAATAAATTAATAATATTTTGAGATTTTTTTTCATTTTCTATTATTATTATTAAATAAATAAATAAATAATTTTTTGTATTTTTACTTAAGTGACTGACATTGATCAAGTTCTGTCGCTTAAGTAATTCTTACACGACTGATTGTTTATATCTGTCGCTTAAGAATTTTTAAAAATAATGTTTTTAGAATTTTTTATTTTTACTTAAGTGACTGACATTGATCAAGTTCTGTCGCTTAAGAATTATGAAGCGACTGATTGTGTATATCTGTCGCTTAAGAATTTTTAAAAATAATGTTTTTTAGATTTTTTTTATTTTTACTTAAGTGACTGACATTGATCAATTTCTGTCGCTTAAGTATTTTTTAAGCGACTAATTGTGTATATCTGTCGCATAAGAATTTTTAAAAATAATGTTTTTAAATTTTTTTTTTATTTTTACTTAAGTGAATGCTTAATGAATTTAGAGGGGTTACACATTTGGATCATTTGACAAAAGTTCACTTATTATGTTGAGGTTAATCTCCCTAGTCACGTAGTCCAGTGTAGAACTTTAGATGCTTGCTATTGCTTCTTTTTTTTTTTTTTCATTAATATTTTTTATGAGTGATTAGTATATTATTTTCATCTTTAGTTATCAGTTGTAGCGACTCGAATAATGCACGTACTAATTTGTGTGGGGTTTTGTTTACATCAATAAAATGCCTGTCTTAGCAGGTTAAGCTGGCTCTACATTCCATTTTTCACTTATTTTGTTCCATATTTTAGTATGATTAATGGTGCCATCAAATTATGCACAGAGCAGGGATATAGTGTTGTGCTTCCAGAGAAACTGGATACGGGGAAGTGGAACGTATACATGTCAAAATCATATATATTTTTTTCTTTCAATCAAATATGCATTGCTCAAGGTGGTCTTTGAGATACCATTACTTTAATTGCAGATCTGCGTGCTCTCCTTTGAAGCTTGTGAGTAGATTCGTTGATCACCCTGAAATTGGTACCTTGCACGATAATTTTGTGTGAGCATCATTTTTTCTTTTCTGGCATATATTTGCCTCATTCCCCTCTTTTTCTTTTCTTTCTTCATTTTTTTTTCTTGCTTATTTTTTTTCTAACTTATGTTTTGTCATTATTGTATGTTGGGATTTTTTGCTTTGCTCCCTATTCTTAACATGAAATTAGATTTACACCCCATGTTTTCATAATCGCTAGACTTAGTCCCCTGCATATGGGGGAATCTCAAAGAATTCCAAAAAAAAAACTGGGGGAAAATGTCTAATTTCTCTTAAACATAATCCTTTGACTTAAACCCCTCCCCACCCAACCCTAGAAAAAAAAACATTTTTTTATGTAGTGGAAGTTTTATTGATTTTATGTAGGTATTATTCATGATTTGGTAGGTATTATACACGAGTAAGCCCCAAATTTATGTAGGTATTATACACGAGTAAGCCCTAAATTTCGTTTCCACTTCAGGCCGGCCATGGTTTCTGATGTGATCCAGCCTAGCCAAGATATTAGCCCTATGTTCTTGCATGTTCTCACGACTGGCTGGCTGAAGAATTTAATTATTTATTTTATATTTCTTAAAGCCCAAAGATTATAGATAATTATTTCCTAGAGTTATTATTATTTTTAGAATTATTTTGGGCTTATTTTAGAGTGTTTATTAGTTTCCTTGTTGCATTAGGAATATTCTAGGTATTATTATTTTCCTTTTCTAAGTAGGAAATAGTTTCCTTTTTGAATTAGGATTAAGGCTTTGTTTACTCCTATGTAAAAGAGGCACATTATTGTTTTTTTAATTAAGAGCTTTTGATTAATTAATTTTCGAGTGTTTTTTTCACCTCTTGCGTTCTAAGAACGTCTCAAACAGCCAGAATTAGGGTTCTTGTTGTTCTTCGACTTAGCAATCAATTAAACCATCAATTGATTGATACGTCAAGAATAATTGAATTAATCAATTCAACATGTTCAACATGTTGAAAAGAAAAGTTTGCTCTGATACCAATGACGCGAACCCGGATCGTCTTTTCTAGCCAGGCTAATGGAGAATAAGCCGGAAACTGATGAGATCGAGGAAATTGAAGTGACAGCTGAAAAAGGTGAGTTGTGGGTCGAAGGTGTAGTTCCAAGTTTGCAAGAAGAAAAAGATGATGAAGTTACAGTGCAAGCACTTCCAGCCATAGGTGTTGATGAGAATGAGTTCTTTGCAAAGCCAAGAGATGATGTTCGAGCTGAGTTGAAGATTGACAATGTTGAGCACATTGATTTTATTGGAGTGGATCGCTTTGATGTTCATCCAAACTTTATGTTATTAGATTTCTTCAACAAGTTGTGGAGGATCGCATTGCAATATGGTTTGAAATTCGAGAAGTTTTGCTTTGTAAGGAGAATCAAGCGTCGAAGATATTCGAAATATTTGTTTTCATGGGAAGGAAGAACAGAATTATCTCATGTTAAGTTTCGACGGAAGAATGGGAAGTATTCAAAATACTTATTCAATTGGCATGGGAGATTTCAAGTTCCAACGCCGTGTCCGAATGCCGAAGTTGTTCAAGACTGGCTGAATCGAGGAATGGGTAGGCCAGATTCGAGGACGAATCTTCTCGAAGAAGAGGGGAATGATGTGATCCAGCCTAGCCAAGATATTAGCCCTATGTTCTTGCATGTTCTCACGACCGGCTGGCTAAAGAATTTAATTATTTATTTTATATTTCTTAAAGCCCAAAGATTATAGATAATTATTTCCTAGAGTTATTATTATTTTTAGAATTATTTTGGGCTTATTTTAGAGTGTTTATTAGTTTCCTTGTTGCATTAGGAATATTCTAGGTATTATTATTTTCCTTTTCTAAGTAGGAAATAGTTTCCTTTTTGAATTAGGATTAAGGCTTTGTTTACTCCTATTTAAAAGAGGCACATTATTGTTTTTTTAATTAAGAGCTTTTGATTAATTAATTTTCGAGTGTTTTTTTCACCTCTTGCGTTCTAAGAACGTCTCGAACAGCCAGAATTAGGGTTCTTGTTGTTCTTCAACTTAGCAATCAATTAAACCATCGATTGATTGTTTGTCTTCAACTATACCAAGGTTCTATCTCGTTTTCGAGATTGGGTCGAGGTTCCACCTCCATTAAATTCGCGTGGTTCCAAGGTTCTTGCGTTTTTCAGCGTCAAGGGTTGCGGATTCATCTTATTGGGTAGAAATACGATCGTGGTTCATATTAGTTTCTATTTCTTAAAAAAAAATTGGAAGTAATAAATATGATTTTGTAGGGTTGAAAGACGAATAGTCTATCTTAATGACATTTTTCCTGTGAATTATTCAGTTGATTTCCATGTTTAAGAACTTTTAGTAATTTAAGTTTCTTTCTGTTATGTATAAACTTTGGCTCACACATGTTATTCAGTTGATTTCCATCTTTTTTAGAATTATTCAGATGCGTGGTTTTAAACTTTGGCTCACACTTGTTTATGTATAAATTTCATTTCTCTTTGTTATATAGCGCGCTTAGACAATGAACTGTTCTATTAGGAAGCCATCATTGGCCAACAGCTCCAAATACATGAACTGTTCTGAATCCATTTGAATGCACCAACTGCTACACATATACAGCAGAGTTGGACGTTCGATAGATTCCTGCACTTATAATGAACTGACCATATCCTCTTTTATATTCGATGATCCTACACAAAATTCTATTGTTATGTTTTATATTTGGCTTTACCGTGTTCTCAGTTTTGTGGTGTTGTGTACTAGGTGGTAGTTTGCTGCCTATTACAGTCGGTAGAGTGTGTACACAACCAATTAATACCCATCGACACTAGTGGCTCTTCTTGCTCATTGATTTCTTTTACCTCCACCACAGCTACACCGAGAGGTAGGATAATCCAACTATATATCTATATATCTTCGGTGTGTAACAATTGATTGTTTGTATTTGGTTTCTGTAAAATATAAGTTAGGACCGAGCTCCTCTGACCAACTGTTTTTTATACTAAATAGAAGTTGCAACTTTATAGAGTATCACTTTAGAGAGGTTTTCTTGGATTTAGAATCAACCTATTAGAATGCTATATATAAAGTTCCATTTAAATAAGAATAAATCTTGATGCGAATGCATCTTCCAATTGGACAGGTGCCTTACAAAGGACATGATTAGCAGATAATAAAAAATAAATAGAGAAAATAAGAACAACGATAAGTATTCCATCTTGAAATGATTAAAATTCATAACTTGCATAGTGTATTAACTTAGTCGACCCATAAGCTCTTTCTAGAAGACAAAACCTCTAAACAAAAGATATAATTAAGTTAAAAGAAAGTCCATTCTAATACAGAAAATGGCAATTAGTCTAAAAGTGTTGCTGATTCTTAACTCACCTCAAAGACAAGAGCCTCTAATACAGGTGATTTATTGGCATTTTTTAATTTTAAAACGCATGTAAGCATGTAGATAGGAACATGAGCTACACACATGCTCACTACCCTTAAAATACAACGAAGTCAATGGAAGAAATGATAACAATAAATAATTTGCGGTCTATGCATTATGTTAATTGTGTATTTCATACAATACCAATCAAACCAAAAGAAGTCTTTGCCTACTAACATACTTTTCCCTCCATCTCTGATGAAGATTCTTACTTCGGTTTTTGTACTCCTTATGAAAACTTCAATTTCAACATAATCTTATGATTAAAAGTACAAGTTCAGGGCTATTTGATTAGCCAGAAATCAGTGCACACAATTTTTTCTTAAATTATGATTTCCCCTTTAACCTTTTTCACCTACGAGGGAAAACTCTAATTTCAACGGTCAATGGCATAGAATAGAACTTATTTATAGTGAGATATGTATATATATATTAAAGCAGGCAAACTAGTTATCTCATAATATAATAATAATAATAATATAATAATAATAATAATAATAATAATAATAATAATAATAATAATATATCTAGACACACACACACAAACTAGCATGGGAGGCGAGGTTTGGTAACTGTGAGTTGTGCACATAAGGACTTTTTTTGTAATTCATTTGTTATTGACCCAGTCAACTAAATAACATATTTGTAATACATTAATTAATTGGCAGAGAAGGTCAAGTTTCAGGAGGAGAAGGTTAAGATTAAGGAAGAGGAACTCAAGTCTACGAAGGATGGACTCACGACAGCGAACGAGCGCATTCGCTAGCTTGAGGGACAATGCACAGATATTCATAAGATGGTGAGGCAGCTTAAGGAGACCCATGAGGCGGCGACTGGTTCCAATACCAGTCAGAGATGAACTTGTTTATTTAACTAAATTTGTACTTTCGCGACTTTTGTTATTAGACTTGTATTTTTTGTGAACAAGTTTTTAATCTTGTAAATGAACTACATTTAATGTTTGTGTGTTGTTTGTGAATTATATAAACTTGTATTTGTGTTAACTTTTTATGTGAAAATTGTTGAAATCGGACTGGTTTGAATTGCAAGTTTGGTTGTGAATTGGTTTGAATTGCATGTTTGGTTGTGAATTGGTTTGAATTGCAGGTGTGAATTGATTTAAATTGCAGGTTTGACAAACCTGCAGGCTGCTAGAATTGCACATGCTTGTGGAATAGTACTTCTTCACTTAAGAGACTGACAAATGCTATATCAGTCGCTTAAGCTGGACAGGTTAAGAGACTGACAATTGCTATGTCAGCCGCTTAAGCTGGACAGGTTAAGAGACTGACAATTGCTATGTTAGTCGCTTAAGTGACCTAGTTTAAGAGACTGAGAAATACTTTGTCAGTCGCTTAACTTCCCAGCTTACGAGACCGACAAAGCCATTGTCAGTCGCTTAAGCTGGCTTGCTTAAGCGACTAATCTATTTCCTTTAGTCGCCTAAGCCTTAAGCGACGGAGTTTGAGTCCGTGGCTTAAGAGTTTCTTAAGTGACGGTCTCATATTTCTCCGTCGCTTAAGAACTACAGCCACTAGGTTTATGCGACAATACTTAAGCGACTGATAGTTAGTCGCTTAAGACTTAAGAGATGGAGAAGAGGTCTTAAGCGACTATGAGAGTCAGTCTCTTAAAACCTTTTATTAGGTAGTGATATTTGCAAAACTGCACATGAATGTTGACTTATATGAGAGACAAGTGGAATGCAACACAAACAATTGATGTGGATCGAGTGCAATTAGATCTTTATATTATTATTATTATTATTATTATTATTATTATTATTATTATTATTATTATTATTACACTTACTCGTCCCACGTTAACCGAATGTACTGATTTGCATCGTCGCCGATTTGTCCGATTTGTTCTAAAGAAGTGGAAACCGTTGAGCAAGTTTGGTATCTCAGTGTTCTGCTGAGTTCTCTTAGTCCTTTTGCAGAGGTTTGTTAATCCTTTTGACAATCTTAATCATGTCTATTTCTTAAGAGAATGATCTTTAAGAATTGTACTTGAATTTATGATTATACCGATTTGGTAGAACGAGAAAACTTATTTAGCTTTGTGGCCTTCCAACATCTAAATCCGAGGGCGCTCAATGAGTTTTCTCTTTAAGATGGAGAAATGAGTAAAGCCTATAATGATTTGACTTTGGGACCCTAACCCTAGGGGTCCTTATATACAAGCTCAAATAGAATCACATCAATTATAATATGACTAGTATTAGGTCTTTACACATTGCAAAGCCCATATCCATTAGATGCACTAGATAGCCTACAGTATAATTAATTATTGTGTACTCATAAAGTTCCAACAATCTCCCACCTGAATTACACGTGTAAAACAATTACATTACATTTCTTGAAGTGGATTGATATAAGGATATTGTAGTCCACGATCCTCTATTAGTAAAATTTGTAATTTATGTGGGAGATAAATTTAGACATTCTCAATCAAGTTATATTGTTGACTCTCTTCTTACCAGAATCATTGTGACTATTATGCTATAAAATAATAGTGAAAATAGTTTTTATGCTATAAAATAATAGTAAAATAAGTTCTAATGGGTTATTTAAGTTTATTCTATCTATAAATCAAAGTGTAAAGGTCGTGGGGAAAGAATGAACAAATTCCAACTATACCCAATCCGCGTGTTTGTAGTCCTCCAATTTACCAATTAAATTATTTAATATTAATTTACGAAGAGATTTAGTAAAATAAGGGCTGATAGTCATTTAAATTTTAAATGGATTTAAATTACTTAATGGGTCTTTTAGTTCTTTTATTAACCGACCCTTTTATTTTAAATTCTAAATTTTAGGCCCTCCGATATTAAAAAATATATAGTAAAAGATACAAATTTAAGCCCCTGAAATATACATAATATTAATTTAAGCTCTAAATCATGTGGAGTTGCCCGCTCCACACATCCCATAATCTAATCTCGAATAGATGTAATTTTTGGAAAGGCTCACCAACACAAATTTTGACATTATCTCTTAGGCTCAAGTGCGAGATAGAGGTAGAAAAAGAAAGGAATATTGTACAATATATAATGAGTATTTAACACATTTGAAACTTAAACTATTTTACTTTTTCAATGGTGAACTTAAATATTTATTTATTTTTAGTTTTTTTTCTTTTCAAATTAGAACTTAAATTATGAAGAAGTTTCAAATTGGAACTTTTGTCAACATTTGTTAAATAAGTAACAGATCTGCGTCACGTTATACACATGCACTGGGTTTCAATTTGAAACTCTTTTTGGAATATACCGATTTCTCACTTTATCTCTAGAAAAATTAAAAAAAAAAATTAAAAACTTGTGTGGGTCCCCCGCCTTTTTGCATTCGTTTTTCACTCTCACAAAAAATTAAACCCTCCTCACACAACCAATTTCTTTACATCCTTCTCTCACAAAAAGCTGGTCTTTTCTTTTACAACTCAACCTATGGATCATGATGGAAACAAAACGTGACTAAGGATCATTGTTTGGATTGTATGTAATATTGATTTAGAGTTTTAATATAATTCAAAATTTGTTTGTTAGGTTAAATTGTATAATTCATAAAAAATTTCAAATAGACAACATGTTTAAAGAATTCCACCACTGCTGCCCAAGGCTGCCACATACTGATGGAGCTCCGTTAGTAAGTTTCAAAGCTGGTTGTTGAAGCACCAGAAGTGAGCGGTGGTGGCTATAGTTGGCAATGTACATGCATATACATATAATTGGTATGTATAATGGTAAATATATACTTCCCTATATATATACTTCACTTTTTGTATATATATGTATTTCGCTATGTGTGTATATATTACCTACATTGTGTGTTTAAATAGGAAAAGGGTTCGGGTGGGGTGGTGGTTGGCATAAGAGTAGGGGTGGTGCTGGGGGGTAGTGGTGGTGGGGTGGGTGGTGGATGATATAGGATCGGGTAGGGGTGGATGGTGGTCATTGAAAGTATTTTTTTTAGAAGGGCATGCAATGCTACAATTACTTAGTGTTCTTATCACTTATGCTTATCGGTATGAATTAAATGGATTGTACTTTCATAAGATACAACATGGGTACAACCCATTTAATGCATCTTGTAAGAATAGGTGGTAAGACTTGTAAGTAAGAAAAACATTTTCTTTTTCAGAATTCAATGAAAATTGAAATTGGAAAACTCTACTCTTTCTATAGAATTCAATCCTTTAGAATTCATAGTTTTAGAATTCTAATATAATTCTAAATTTGGACCTTAATATAGTATCCAAACAATGCAATTTCAAAACCATGCTCTGATTCCAATTCCATGTTGAGGTTACCAAACACAGCTCACTATTCTAGTTTTAAAATTAAGGGTTTAAAGGTTATGAAATAAACCTTATGTTCTTCATTATGTAATTTGTGTATGAAATTTGTATGAGAGTATTTATGGAGTATTTATGTGTGAACCTTGTTCAATAAAAACCTTTGTATTCTTTATCATGTAATTTGTGTATAAAACCATGTTGAGCCTTCATTGGGTAGGATTCATTGCAATTTTAGTCAAATATGATTTTTTATTATATCCGCACTGTTTCTAAGAATTCAAGATGTTAATATAAAGTGGTCAGAACAAAGGGGTTAGCTTTCTTGCTAGTGTAGTATTTGTTGCTGGTATTAATTTGGGGTTGAATGGCTGATAGCTAATAAGATTATTTAAGGGTGGTGATGTTGGCACCCCCAAAATCTCTTGAAAACACTCCCACTTTTCATTCGGTCCTTCACAACCAAATAACGTATACGTTATTCGGTTGTAGATGACCGAATATAAACTTACAAAAATTTAAAAAAACTTAAAATTGCCTTACTCGGTTGTCAAGAACCGAATATATAGACCCATATTCGGTCCTCAACAACCGAATAATAGACACTTTACTCGGTTGCGAACAACCGAATTAAAGTGGGAATGCTACCAAGTGTTTTTGGGGGTGCCAACATCACCACCCTTATTTAATTGTTCTTCTTACCTTTACAAACAGTCAACTGCTTTTTTTGTTGGATACATTGCTTTATTTTGAGGCGGCGATAATTACACACATCAAAACACTTTATACTATTTTAACATTGGTTCAATCATATAGGACCAAGGTAAGGTGAACATAATCTATCCTATAACACCAAGTATGTACACATTACATTAGTCCTATAGAGCCAAGCCAGACCCATTCCTATTGCACCGAGATAATGTACACATATTTGGTGCAATAAGACTGAGTAAACGAGATAGAGTGTTTCCGAGTAAAGTGGTGTCTGTAATTAGTGCTGCCCTATTTTAGTTGTGGCAGGAATTTTGCTGCGATTTTTTTAAAGAAAAAGGAGACATAAGGTGTTGTTTTTGTTGGGCTTTTAAAAATTATTTTTGGGTGTTAATTTTAAAAAAATTTTTGGGTTTACGCATTTTAAAAACTTCATTCAATTAAAAATACTATTTTATTTTTTATTTTATTCTTTGTATTTTGGAAAAACTTTAAGAAATGAAAAAAACAAAGAATACATGTTTTAAACAAAAATTAAAAATAGTGTACCAAATACAAATCAAATTGAAAAACAGTTAAAAAACTCAATTTAATTTAATTTATTCTTTTTCCATTAGGATTAAATATGAGTGAATTGTTTATCTCATCAATTTGAGTTCTGAAGTGAAATTGTTATATCTTATTTAAGTAATACTATTTTTTTTATATCGGATACTATAATCCAACAAGTAATATATGTCATTTAAAAAATAAACCAAAAGTTGTGAATTCAAATCCAAAAGAAAATATGGTTTTGCAAGTGCGGGCAAAATACGGATTTGTAGTCCTAATACGAGTCCATTAAGGACAGCTATATATCACTATTAGATATAAAAATTGAGAACTATTTGGTTCCTTCTATTGTGAATGCAAAGCCTCTCTTTCTCTCTCTATCTCTCTCTAATTCTCGATTTCTCATATATATATATATATATATCAGATCACATATGTAATACCCAGCATTTATATTAATGTAATTAAGTTTCATTTGGCTTGCTTGGTGTGGAACATTGTTGTAAATGGTGATTATGTACTAAAAAATTTTAAGATTCCCGCATAGATATCAATATCGTCGACCAAACTTGCAAAATTCACCAAAAAATAATTTTAACTCCTTAAGTGAATCCAAAGCCATATGTTAGATATTGAGCTATATTTTAATATAAATTTTTTATACATAATAGCCGCCTGTTGTGGAAAAACAGGCGCCTGTTGGAAGGCAGTCCCAGGACATATTTCTCTCGTAATTAGACAGCAGCTTGTTTTGTAAAAACTGGCGCTTGTTGGGTCGACAGGCGCCTATTGCTATGTCGGTTTAAGCATTTTAAAGGGGTTCTAGACTATTCCTTGGTCATTTCCTCCTTCTTCTTATACCATTATTGAGAGCTTCTTTTTCCATACAAACTTCTCTCTAGATTTTCATCGATATCGAGTTTTCGAATTTTGATTCAAGCTTAAGGAAAGTTGTTCTAAGTGTCGAGAGGAACGCGGTGACGTAGGGATTTTAAAGTTTTATTAAATGGGGCTTCGATAATCCTCTTTCTTCTTTTCTTGCTTGAATCTTCGAGGTAAGGGTTATAATGATTTCAAAACCGGAGTAGGATTTCTATTTGTTAGATATCTTTATGTTTAAACCCTATTTGTTCCTAAAGGTTACAACATGATTATTGAATCTATGTTTAATGTTTTATAAAGTTCTAAAAGCATGATTTGAAGCAATATAATCCATACACACTTGAAATTTATGTGGTATTGGAATCATATGATACATTCCATGTTTGTAAAGATATTATATGTTGATAAAATTAAGGTGTTGATGAAGTATACATCATGGAGTACGGATTAAGGTTGCTTGAAGTTTGTACGGCATAAACTGTTTAAGTACCCCTTTCATTAACATATATACATGTTTTATGATTTATAAAAAATTAAAAAAGAGATTTGAAACAATAGATGCCATCTACACTTTATGCTTTTGTATTGTTAAACCACTTGAGGTATTCCATGGACATATGACTATCTTATGATGATGGAAATGATTGTTGTTGAACTATATACACCATGGGATATAGGTTTGGATTTGTTGAAGTGTATATGGCATAAATTGTTTCAAATGCTTGTTGAATGGCATGAATACATATATTGCATTCTTATTGTGTCAGCCAGAAGTTCGGCATCCTCGTGGCAAGCTCAGGAACACCTTTTGGCATATGGCTCATTTGCTTATCTTATGAAAAGCTTATTTATCTTATTATGATATTGAGGGCTCATGATGCCCTTGGCGATATTCTAGAAAAGGATGTGATCTTGGAACGGATCCTATTGTCATATCGTTGTGTTCTCCCGACGAAACGGGAGAAAAATTGTACATCGTATAGTGCTTGTCGGGATGAGTGCCTTTGGGTTGAAAATCCCTAAACTCCCGGGAGAGCAATGTTTGGCCACCTATAAGCCACCAGTGAGGAGTCCAGGAACCTAACAAATTGGCAAGGCACTATAAATTCTATTAGTGGTTTTGTTCATGTGAAATAGAAATGGCTAGTTCCATTATATCATTGTGATGGTATTGCCTTTGTTACGGCGATGGACTACATTTTCTTATCCATAGACCAGATTCTCTCCTAGGCGGTAAATGGTTGACATGGGAAGTAACCTGCATTAGCATGTGCATGCATTGTTTAAATTATGTTGTTTTTATATGGAAAGTATGACTTGATAATGTATCGTTAACTATGTTTTTAAAATATCATGCCCTTACTGAGAAAATAGGTTACCCTATTTTCTAAAACAATACAGGTGTTCAGGAGTCCAATGAGGAAAAGGAAGCGATGACTATCCTTTAACACTGCATATTTTGTTAAGATACTTGAACCTGGTTTTATATAACCGTGAAAGTACATATGTATATTTATGTATAGAGCTATCAGCTTGTATATTTTGTTCATTGACACTTGTGGTTGTGTAATCCATGCTTGTTCGACACGTAGTATGTGGGTTGTTGGATTCTTTATTTATATTTAAATTTGTTTTAGTCATTCTAAGATGGGTTAGTAACGCTCCAGGACTTAATTGCGAGTGTCATTTTGGTAATTAAGGCGGAGTGTTACAACATAAGCCCACCCCTTTTTCTGTAATCCATTACAACCTTCCCATTCTTAGTTAATAAAATCTCTTATTTTATTTTCAACGATGATCTATGCGGCAATTGACACATTCTACGTAACGGAAGAGTAACAAGATAACTCTCTTTCTAGGAAAGATGGAATTGAAGAGGCTACTGAAACGAACCTTCAAATCTATGGATGTGATCTTATCTAAGAGAGTGGTATTTTTCTGAAATTACCTCAAGTAGTAATGGCAACTGGTCAGGTTTTGTTCCATTGTTTTTACTGCAAGAAGTCATTTGCACGCTTCAATGTGAAGAGGGTTGCTGCGAGTTGTGTTTTGCTAGCATCAAAACAAGAGGAAACTCCCAAAAAAGCAGGATATGTCCTTAATGTGTTCCACAGAATGGAATGCAGGAAGGAGAATTTACCTGTAGAGCACTTGGACTCGTTTTTTAAAAAATATAGCGAACTGAAGATGGATTTGATCATAATAGAGAGATATCTCTTGAAAGAGATGGGTTTCATATGCCATGTTGAAAATCCTCATAAATTTATACCAAATTACCTGGCTATCCTTCAAACACCCTCGGAACTGAGACAATAAGCTTAGAATCTTGCAAATGACAGTTTGCATACAACATTATGCATTCAATTCAAGAGTGAGGTCATAACCTGTGGGGTTATATATGCAGTTGCCCGTAGATTCAATGTTTCACTTCCCAAGAACCCTCTATAGTGGAAAGCATTTGATGCAGACAAATCTGAAATAGACAAAGTTTGTAGGGCCCTCTCTCACTTTTACAGTTTACCCAAAGCACAATACGTACATGTATACAAGGAAAGGCAAGAGGGACGATAATTCACAAAGTGTGCCTATGGAGAAAAAGGTAGGAAGGCTACATGAAGCAGTATGTTTGATAATGTTTCATTTACGATTAATTTTGTATATGGCCCTTCAAATCATAAGACTAGCTTTCATTTTGTATATGGCCTTTCAAATCATAAGACTAGCTTTACATTATTGCATGCATAATTCATTTAAATATACTTGTTGATTATTCTACCAGTTATTTTAACTGCATTTTATTTCAATCGTATTCTTGAAATGGAAATAAAATACTTACAAACTGAAATTCTTTAAAGGGCGGACTGCGGTTCTAGAGATGTAGTTCTGTTCTTCTTGTTCTTCTTTTTTTTTTGTCGATGCATTGAAGCTAATAAAATTTAGGTGTTGAGCGTTAAATTTTTGGGCCAGTCATTTACGTTTCTAGTCTAATCCATTGTTTTTGAACGAATTTGTATGGTCTTAAAGTAAACAATCATGGGATAGAGAAGCCCATAGTTAATTTAGAACAATTAATTGAGGCGCTACTTTTGCCAAATAATCATTCTCACAAAAGTAGGTTTCGGGTTCGTTTGGTTGCGTAAATTATCTCATTTATATTTGTTTAATTGTAAATTAACAAATTGTGAATTGGTTCATTTCAACAAAAATATTTGTGTTGTGATTTGTTTTAGCATGAACTTGTATGAAACTTATAAGTTAGAGTTATTAATAATTTATCCCTTTAAAGTTTACCCGCTTTTACATTTTTGTCCAAAAAGTTCATTATGTATAACGCTGGTCCTTAAAGTTTACTCATATTTTCAATTTAGTCCAATATCCTACACGTCATTAAGTTTTTGGGTAGAAAATACCATATGAGTGGAACATGGACACTATAGCAGGCTAAAATGATTAAGCCATTATAATACTCCAATTCTTAACTCATTTTGCCATAATTAATGCTTTTAATGAACGAAAAAGTTTTAATTTGTTCATTTTTTCTCTCAATGTCATTTTTTCAACTCCAAACTTTGATTTTGCCCTAATTTAGTCTTAAGACAAACATATATGAGAGTATTATAGTGGCTTGACCGTTTTACCCTGGCTATAGTGCCCACATGCAAAACACATGGTCTTTTTCATTGAAAAACATAACGGTAAGTTGGGTTTTCAAACTAAAGTGAAAACGGGAACAAATTTTAAGGACCAGCATTATGCAAAATGAACTTCGTAGACAAAAGAGAAAAAATAAGTAAACTTTAAGGGGGTGAATTATTAATAACTTTATAAGTCATGTAATTTCCACTAGGGGTGTTGTTAGAAATTCAAAAACCAGTCGAACGAACCGAACTGATCAGTTGTGATCCGAATTTATCCGAACCAAAAAAAAATCGGAACCAAAATAAAAAACCAAAATCGACTGATTTGGGATTCGGTTTCCCCGAGTTTGCCCCGAAATAACCGAATGTTTTTTTAAAAAAATTTGCTTGCTTTAAACGGTGCTGTTTAGAATAGAAACAAGTGAAAAAAAGTCAAAAATCCTACTAGTTCTTTCACTTCTTCACTTCTTCTCACTTTTCTCCCATCTCTATTCTCTTCGCCGCACTGCCGCAAGCCCGCAATACTAAGTACCCACACCGCTTCATCAGCATCTCTCTCTTTCTCAAGTTAACTCACTGCCGCCCGCCGCACACCGCCTTAGTGGCTCACCCTCGCACAGCGCCTCACCAATACCTTACAATTAGGTTTTTCAATCAGTTTTTTTTCTCTAAATCTATAACTACTCAGATCTGTTTTTACTATTTTTTTTTCATTGTTTTGTTGTAAAAATCTTCAGATTCTCCTTCCTTAATGTATGCGTGTATATGTGTATATGTATGTGTGTTTATATATATATATATATATTCTATGTTTTTACTCATTTTTTTGGATCGTAAATTCATAATAAGATGGATTGTTGCTGTTAATATGTGTATATAATTGTATAATTTGTGTGTATAACTGTGTGTATGCTGTTAATTTAGGATTATTGCTATTGATTTGTGTATGTATAGTATAATATATATATATATATATATAAGCAATCAATTAATTTGGAATGACAAAGATGGATCTGCTCAAAAAAAAAAAGAAGGAAAAGAGGGCCGAAATCTTTTATCGTGGGTCTCACATGTGCATATATAATTACAACCTAGAGACAACAAATATATATTTCAATGTTTTAGTATAAATTGCATTGAATTCCTTTATATTGTAAATACTTACTAACTGGTGTTCTAAAGCTATATATTAGTACATTTTGGTTTCTATTTAAAGATGAATCTGCTCAAAAAAAAAGGAAAAAAGGCCCGAAAATCTTAATATTATTCAAATTTAGGGGTTTTAATATTATTCATACGAAATTATATAAGCTTGGACAAAATCTTACCAATCACTGTCTTTGTCATATTTATTCAATCACTGTATTGGACAAATTTAAGGGTTTTAATATTATTCATATGAAATTATATAAGCTTGGTCATATTTATTCAATCACACCAATATTATTACACTTTTGAGTGCTTTTTCTTTATATTTTTTTTCTTGTTGTCTAGGAACTAAAAATTGATAATATCATGTGTAACGTTTGAGGTTTAACAAACAAATTGGTATTAATGTATAAAATATATCAATTTAAAGTCTCACAAAGTAAGGGGACTTGGTTTCATTTGAGGTTCAAATAGTTATACTAATCCTAAAGAGTTATATTAATCCTAAAGTTCTTGAAAAATATTTATAAAACAAATATAATTATGCAATGTAATTTTTTTTTATAATAAGGTACTCCACCACTCAATAATTTACAAATTATTACAACAGATGGAAACCGGTAAAATAACTATGGCGTCTCAGGCCAATGAAGGTCTTCCACCTAAAAGACCTAAGAACTCTGTCTCTCACCCTCAAACTTCCAAGGCCTTAAAAACGAATTCATCTTCTCAATCTGAGGCTTTTGTACATTCTCAGGTAAATTTTATAATTTATAATTTTATTTAATATGTTTTATTTTACTTATTTTGATTGGTTGTATTTTTATTTATTTTTTTATAATTATTTAAGTGGATTCTGTTGGTGAATCTCCATCAACACAGCATATATCTGGTTTAACGGAAGAAAGTGCAAAAACGTTATTGGAAACATTGACAAAGAGGAGCCGATCTCTTGTTTGGGCTCATTATAAGAGGTTTATACACTTTTCTGGTTCTAGTTATTTAATTAGAGCTAAATGTATATATTGCTTAAAAGCCGATTATGCATGTGATACAAGTGTTAATGGCACTAAATCTTTGAACACTCATATAGAAATATGTATGGAATACCCTCCTAATAAAGAGAAAGTACATGTAAAACAAAAGATTTTGTCTTTTAAAAATCCTACACAAGTTGCTATTGGTTTTGATCAAAAAGAAATTACCAAAGTATGTGTTGAGATGATAGTTATGGATGAGTTGCCTTTTAGTTTTGTGGAAGGAGATGGGTTCTGTCATTTTTGTTCTAAGGCATGTCCTCTTTGGAGAGTTCCATGTCGTCAAACAATTGCTAGAGATGTGCTTAACATGTATTATTCCGAAAAGAGAGAACTAAGAAATATGTTAAGTGCATATAGGGTTTGCATTACTACCGATACATGGACATCTTGCCAAAACATTAATTACATGGTTGTCACCGCACATTTTATTGATAAGGATTGGATGTTGCATAAGAAAATTATTAACTTTTGTGTAATTCCAAATCATAAGGGAGAATCAATTGCTAGGCTTTTAGAGGAGTGTTTGTTGGATTGGGGAATAGAAAAGCTTCTCACTGTCACAATTGATAATGTTTCGGCCAATGATGCTAGTTTGAGTGATTTGATTAAGAGAATGAATCGTTGGACAACATCTAATGCACTTTTACTTAGGGGTGAGAATTTTCATGTTAGGTGTGTTGCTCATATTTTAAACTTAATTGTGAAAGAATGGTTAAGTGAGTTGAATTCATGCATCCAAAGTATTCGTAGTGCCGTTAGATATTCAACATCGTCTCCGTAAAGATTAGATTCTTTAAAAAAATGTGTAAAGAAAGTGAAAATAGTTTCCAAAGGGCTTGTGATTATGGATGTTCCAACTAAGTGGAATTCCACATATTTAATGTTGCAATCCACTTGAAAGTTTCGTGTCGCATTTGATAGGCTAAAAGATGATGATTCAAGTTATGAATCTTACTTTATTAGTGATAAAATGATTGGGCCACCAAATGATGTTGCTTGGGGAAATGAAAATATGTTTGCTAATTTCTTGAAACCATTTTATGATATCACTTTAAGAGCATGTTGCTCAAATACACCAACGGTTCATCACGCTTTTATGGATGTGTTTACGATTTTTGGTATTTTGCACGAAACTAATTACATTAAAGAGTTGGATTCCATTAGAGGTTCCATGCAATCTAAATATCACAAATATTGGGGGGATTTGGAAAAAGTTAATAAATATTTCTTCTTAGCCATTGTGCTTGATCCTCGCCATAAATTGGATAAGGTGATGGATTTTTTTGAGGTAATATGTGGAGATGATGATTGTAGTGAAATGATGGTTGAATGTTAAATAAATGGGGTGAAAGATTTATTGAGAAAGCTTTATGATGATTATGGGGCTGATGTATCTGTCGTTGTTCCACCACCACCACAAAGTGATGCTAGTAGTGTTGGGGGTAATAGTTCATGCATTTCGAGTGGTAATGAGATATCAAGTTTGAGTTCTCAAGTTGAAAAGAGGTTGCAAGAAAAAAGTTTAATGAGGAAAGCAAAAAAAAGTGGCATTATACAAAATGATGTAGATAGATATTTAGTGGATGCTATAGAAGGGGATGAGGATGAAAATTTTGACATTTTGAATTGGTGGAGAGTTAATGGGGCATCCAAATACCCTATATTAGCACTTATTGCACGAGACATTTTAGCGATTCCGGTTTCAACAATTGCCTTCGAGTCATGCTTTAGTACTAGTGGACGCATCATTGATTCATTTTGCTCTTCTTTGAGTCCCAAGATGGTGGAAGCTTTAATTTGAACTCAAAATTGGCTAAGGGAAAGTTACGTTGCTTTAAATCATGAACCAACGGCGGAGGAAGTGGAGTTTTGTGAAAAGATTGAGAAAGGTAATTTTTTTTCTTTGAATTAGTGTACTTGATTTCTAATTGTTTATATTTTTAATCTTATAATTCACTAATTATTATATATACTTTTTAAATGTAGAAATGTCAAAGAATATCATGTTATCGGCAAAGGATAGAAGATAAAGAGATGCAAATGGTTGAAGTTAAAGACTAAAGATGATGCCGTGTCATTATTGACTTTGTTTGGGTTGTTTGTACTTTGTAGACTATTGTCATAAATTGTTTTGAATGTTTGTGAACTCTTCTATGGACTTTTGAATATTTATGTATTGTTTTATGAACTTTTAAATGTTTTTTATGGATTGTTTAATATTTATAGATATTTTATAAGTAGATTTAGTGCATTTTAATTGTAGTTTTATTGTAGTATTTTGTGTTGTTTTTGTACTGGTTTTGTCCAGTTTTTTTGCAGTTTTATTGCAGTTTCAGTGTAGTTTTTGTGTAGGTTGTAAGGCAATTTTAGTGCAATTTCTGTGCAGTTTTGGTATTGTTTTAGTGCAGATTGTAGGAAAATTTTAGTGCTATTTTTTACGTTCAGTTTTTAAGGCAATTTCAGTGCGTTTTTTTTAATGTTGGTTTTAACTAAAGTGTTAGCAATATAAAACAAAACCGAATGAGACCGAACCGGACCGAAGCCGAATAATTTGGGGAGGGTTTGGGTTCCATAGATAAGAAAACCGAAACTGAACT
The DNA here is from genome assembly GCA_021464415.1 of Lonicera japonica. Lineage (NCBI taxonomy): Eukaryota > Viridiplantae > Streptophyta > Magnoliopsida > Dipsacales > Caprifoliaceae > Lonicera > Lonicera japonica. The sequence continues at coordinate 66,264 of JAKCWG010000480.1, forward strand.
GAACCGAAACCAAAATATAAAATTTGGGGAGGGTTTGGGGTACCCCAATTTCTACCCTGACCGAAACTGAAAACACCCCTAATTTCCACTACAGTTCTATATTTTATTATTTAATATCTTAAATATTAACTTAAGTTTATGACTTTATATATTAATTCATTTTTACAACCAAACGTTCAAAATAGATAATTCAAGAATTAAACAATTACAAATAATTTAATTGGTAAATGGGAAGGACAACCAAATGGGCCCGATTGAGTAAGCTGGAATTTGTTCATTCTTTCCCAATGACCTTCACACTTTGATTTATAGATAAAATAAAATTACATAACTCATTATAACTTTTTTTACTACTATTTTACTAGCAAAGGATTATAGACTATAATATCCTTTAAGTGATACATAAAGATTTACATTGCTTGAGCAAAATTGTTATACTTATTTGTTGCATCATTCCCTTAATCTATCTTATTTTCTCTCTTTTATATATCTCCACGCTTCCACTTCACTAGATCTATTTGGGGCTCAACATGGTGCGAGAGCTTGGGTCTTTCAGGCTATACCCAATGCGCATCTTCCGTTAGACTTTAAGACATTTGTTCTAAGGTTGCATCCAAGAAGGTGGAACCAAGTTTCACCTTCTTGGAAGCAATATCAAAAGAGAAGCCACATGTTTTATTCCATCGCTTCTATTGTAAATCCTCATAAATTTATATCAAATTATATGGCTATCCTTAAAATACCCCTAGAACTGGGACAGGAATGTTGGAATCTTGCAAAAGATAGTTTGTAAACAACATTATGCATTCGATTCAAAAGTGCCATTGTTGCTTGTGGGGTTGTATATGCGGCTACCCATAGCTTCAATGTTCCGCTTCTCGTAAACCCTCCCTGGTGGAAATCATTTGATGTAGACAAATCTGGAATAGACGAAGTTTTTAGGGTCCTTACTCACCTTTATAGTCTACCCAAGGCACAATACATACATGTATGAAAGGCTAAGTAAAGGGAAAAGGGACAATGATTCGCAAAGCGCGCCTATGGAGAAAGAGGCATGCGGGCTACATGAAGCGGTTTGTTTGATAATGTTTCATTTACGATTAATTTTGTATATGGCCCTTCAAATCATAAGACCAGCTTTACATTCATTGCATCCATAATTCATTTACATATACTTGTTGATTATTCTACTAATTATTTCACCTGCATTTTATTCCAATCGTATTCTTGAAATGGAAATAAAATACTTATACACTGAAATTCTTTTTGAGGGCGGACTGCGGTTGTAGAGATTTATTTCAATTTTTTTTTTGGTGTCGATGATATGAAGCTAAAAATTTTAATTTTAATGAAGTTCAACCTATTTAAAATTTTAATATATTTGTGGAAAGTGACGATTTATCCTTGGAGTTGAGCCTTACATTTTTGGAAATGGATAATCGTATAATTAATCGGTCAATCATATATATATTTCTAGTCTAAGCCATTGTTTTTGAACGAATTAATTAATGTGGGCTTAAAGTAAAAAAATCATGGGATAGAGAAGCCCATAACTAATTTAGGACAATTAGTTAAGTCGCTAATTTCGCCAATTAATTATTTTAAAAAAAATATATTTTTGAGCTCGTTTGGTTCCGTAAATTATTTCATTTATAATTGTTTAATCGTAAATTATGTCTATGTTTTATTATTTAATATCTTAAATATTAACTTAAGTTTTTGACTTTATATATTAGTTCATTTTTGCAACCAAATGTTCAAATTAGATAATTCACGAACTAAACAATTATAAATAATTTAATTGGTAAACTGGAAGGACAACCAAATGGGCCTGGTTGGGTATAGTTGGAATTTGTTCATTATTTCCCCACCACCTTAACAATTTGATTTATAGATATAATAAAATTAAATAACTGTTATAACTGTTCTTACTATTATTTTGTAGCATAAAAATTGTTTTCACTATTATTTTCTAGCATAAAAGTCACAATGATCCTCATAATAAGAACAAAGTCAATAAATTATAACTTGATTAAGAATGTTTAAATTATCTCCCATATAAATTACAAATTTTACTTGGAGATGATTATAGAGTATAATATCCTTTAAGCGATACGTAAAGATTGATATTGCTTGAGCAAAACTGTTGTACTTATTTGTTGCATCATTCCCTGAATCTCTCTTATTCTCCATTTTATATATCTCCACACTTCCACTTCATTAGATCTCTCTGGGGCTCAACATGGTGCGGGACCTTGGGTCTTTCAGGCTATACCCAATGCGCATCTTCCGTCAAACTTTAAGACATTTGTTCTAAGGTTCCTTAGTTCCACCTTCTTGGAAGCAATATCAAGAGAGAAGCCACATATTTTATTCCATCACTTCTATTGCAAGAAGTCATTTGGGCGAAGAGGGTTGCTGCAAGTTGTGTTTGGCTGGCATCAAAACTAGAGGAAAGTCCTAGAAAAGTTAGACATGTCCTCAATGTGTTCCACAGAATGGAGCGTAGGAGGGAGAATTTACCTTTAGAGCACTTGGACTCATTCGCTAAGAAATATAGCGAACTGAAGATGGATTTGATCACAACAGAGAGAGACATCTCTTGAAAGAGATGGGTTTCATATGCCATGTTAAAAATCATCATAAATTTATATCAAATTAAATGGCTATCCCTGAAATACCCCCAAAATTAGGACAAGAAGCTTGGAATCTTGCAAAAGACAATTTGCGTACAACATTATGCGTTCGATTCAAGAGTTCCACTGTAGCATATGGGGTTGCATATGCGGCTGCCCATAGCTTCAATGTTCTGCTTCTCGAGAACCCTCCCTGGTGGAAATCATTTGATGTGGACAAATCTAAAATAGACGAAGTTTGTAGGGTCCTCGCTTACCTTTACAGTCTACCCAAGGCACAATACGTACACGTATGCAAGGCAAGTAAAGGCAAGAGGGAGGGTGATTTACAAAGCGTGCCTATGGAGAAAGAGGCAAGAGTGCTACATCAACGATTTGTTTGATAATGTTTATTTTATGATCAATTTTTTTGCATTCTTTTTTATTTTTTGTGGTACAATTTATTTTTATTTTTACTCAAAAAAATTTCTTCAAAAAGTATAAAATACTTACATTTCTTGACTTGTCTTTTAATTTGTTCTAAAAATACATGGTTATTTTATTATTTTTTACTTTACTATTGAACCCACCTTAAAAACAAGAGAAATATATTTAGATGTGTAGGTCGGAAAATACCCTAGAAGGGGGTGAATAGGGTTTTTAAAACTTAATCGATTTTTTAAAATGGATTTAAAAAAAATGTTTAATGTCTATATCAATCAAGCAATCAAGATACAAAGTAAATTCCAATCACAATGAACAAGTAGCACAATATAATAGAGCAAGAGATAGAAAGATTAAATCAATCAAAGTCGAAGACTTTTTGTCCACACGGTTCAGCTTGTTAGCCTATACTTCCGCTCTCGGTTAATTCTCCGAGAATTTTCACTATAAACAATCTTCTTCCGGGTGAAGATCAAACCTCTACAAGTGTATTTTTCTCACACACTCTAACAAGTATTGAATCACTCTCAATACTCACACAAGAATTCACTCTTACTATTTTAAGAAACAAACCTCTCTTAATATTTGAAGAAAATGATTTGGTGACTAACACCAATGAACAATAACTCTCAAGTGTATGAAGATTACAATTTAAGCTCACACTAAGAGATATCAAGTTTGATCAATAATTTTTAGCTCAAAATAATGATGATTGATCAAAAGCAATGTTCTTAAATCTTTGAACATTAAATGTAGATGAAGAGAATAGTGTAGGTATGATTCAATAGTGTTTAAATATGTCTTAGATAGTGTATATATAATCTAGGACAACATATGGCCGTTTGGAGGGAGTTGGTAGAAGTTTGGTGCCAAAAATAGTAAAAATCAGAACTCCAACGGCTAGTTTTTGGACCATTAATCGACTGAGCAAGGCTCACCAGTCGACTGAGTGGCCATCAGTCGACTGAGCATTGCTCATCAGTCGACTGATGAGCATTGTCTGGCAGGCCAAAAATGCAAATTTTACACTTTTGCAAATAAGCTCTAAAACCAATTTTAATGCTTGGGGAAGGTAAAATATAGGTTCCTAAGACACCTATTTTCATTAGAGCTTTAAATAAGATCTTTTAGAATTTAATATGAATTAAATAAAAAATCGATTTTTGCCAAAAGGAGTGTTTTGAAAAGATCTTGAAGAAACTTTGTTTTGATCAATCTACTTGTGTAAAAACAAAGTGTATGAGCTATATCAAGAATCAAATATGAATCTTTACAAAGAAAACAAAAGTACTCACTCAAATATAAAATATCGAGTCTTCGAGGGCTTTGTTTGTATCTTCGTTTCTTTTCTTCCTTGGGTCATTGTTCTTCATAGAAGTGCCATTGATAGAGCATTGATCGTAGTAGTTGTGTGAGGTGTGAGACATTGATAGCGCAAAACTTTGTAGGTGAATAATCTTTATTCCGGCTTTTCGGTTTAGTCCACGTGTGATCAGTTAAATTACACATGATTAACGTTATTGTTATTATCAAAACAAGATTAGTGACTTAAAGGTCAATAATCTCCCCCTTTTTGATGATGGCAATAAATTAATATGTGTTTCTAATTAAGATCATAAGATGAGTTTTCTAAAGGGAAAACTCCCCCTCAAACTATGCATAAAATATAATAAAACAAGCATGCATAACAAGAGTTCAAACCATTGCAGAATCATAATTAAAACTTCAAACTTTAACTAATGTTCAACAAAAATATAAAATACGAGAGTTAAAACTATATTAAAAACCAATAATCAAGGCATAAAACTAGAGTTGATAGAAGTTCATAGAAAAGCATAATTAGATAAGTATACTAAGCAAAGTGTATACCAAATACTCATTATTTCTCCCCCATTGTCATAATCAAAAAGAAGGATAGAAGGATCATTCGTCGGAATCTTCTTGTGTCCATTGACCCCATCCTTGATTGCCATGCCACGGATTCCATGGTGGAAAGACATAGTCGGGGTGGTAGTGGAGGAATGCGGTGTTGTGTGCTCATTGCCTTTCCTCAATACGGTTAAACTTATTGTCCATGGTCACTGAGAGATTTTGGATAGCTTGCAAAATAACTTCATTTAGATTAGGCAAGTGAGTAGCTTGGTGAGAACTAGTGGGAGCTTGAGATGAAGTTCCTTGAGGAGGTATGTCTTGTTCCATAGGCTCGATTTGAGCCAAGTTCTCATCATCATCACTATCATCGTCCTCATTAATGTCAAGAGGATCATTTGAAATCCATTCGCCGTTTTCTATGTGATATCCCATTTGACGAATAGTCTTGGCACTATAAGTTTCATCGAACGTAGGAACAATGATTTTCGTCTCATCCTCAAGGTGAATATCATAGAATTGAAAAAGTCGTGTGAGTGCCATAGCATATACCAATCCTTGTTTCTTGCGATTGGTGATATCGAGAAGATGATGAAACATGAGATCGACATAGTCTAGCTTGTGTCCCATTGAAATTGCCCATACTAAAAAGGTGTCCAAATCATTTACCGAAGCCCGGTTACCTCATCTCGGAACAATGGAATACCCGAGTATGGAGTGGATGAGTAGGTTTTGCAAGGTAAGCATAAATGCTTTGATTTCGAGTCCCGCGCCACTATTGTGATGTCTATGGCATCGTTTAAGAATGGTAGACAAAGCTGCGGATTTCTCGAACCCAAGGAGATTACCAAAATTTGACGGTACGTCCGTCACATTATCGGTTAGAAAACTAAAAATTCGATTAAGATCCACTTTAGTGAAACTAATCATCCGTCCATTTATGAGAGTGTTAAGACGAAGCTTGTTGGGATGACCGGAATCGAGTATAGGGTGATGAAGGTTAGCGTAAAATAATCGTTAGGAAATTTATGATGCCTTGTCTACGAAAAAGAGCAGTAATATTAAGTCCATATGAAGAGAATAACTCAATGTTGAATTGTTTACCTTCAACAATGGTGCTAATAGCATAGTCGGAGTTGAAGTTTGCTTGATCTTCGTCGAAGATGGACAATGGTGGTAGTGGAGCTTGTGTCGAAATGGGCGATGATGTACCTACTTATGGTACAAATTTGCGAGGGCGACGAGAGCGAGGTCCTTGAGACATATTTAGAGAGATGGGGTGAAGAATGTAGGTTTTAAAAAGTTAGGGTTTGAAAAAAAAATTGAAATTTTTGGGGTGAAAATTTGTTTGGATGGAGGAAAAGGATAAGAAATTGTTTATATGGGTAATGTGAAATGATTTTGTAAAGAAATTTTGTGTAAGGTAGAGTTTTGAGTGAAAGATCAACAATGGAGGCTAGGGTTAGGGTTAGAGAAATAATAAGATGGGTTTGAGAAATTTAGGGTGAAATAGGTGTGATTTGATGTTGATTTGATGTAGGATAATGAAGATTTATGGTTTAAATTGTGTTTTGGTGAAGAGTTTAGAGGTCTAGGTTGATTTGAAAAGGTTTGTGGTGTTTTTGGAGAGGGAAAGCTCGAAATAGATGGAGTAGGGAATGGGGAAAAACAGAGGAAAAATAGGGGTTTAAGTGAACTGCTCTTAGCCAAGCATCAGTCGACTGATGAAGGCCCTTCAGTTGATTGATAAAGGCTTAGTCGACTGACCATTGTTCCTTAGTCGACTGATTGTCCATTTTTGCCCAGATTTGGACATTTTTGCTCTAAGAAAAATTTGCTTGCTATTCCATCATTAATTAATATACTATAGTTGCAAAATTACTTGTTAATAACCACAGTAATATACAAAATTAAGACAAGCAATATAAAAAAAATTGAGAAAAATTTAGCACAATTAATATAAATGATGTGTGCTCAAGAATAAGCACTAATGATCCTTTTTATGAACTTTTTGGAATAAACTAGATATCACAAGCTCTAGTCATACCGAGTTCACATCGAATAATACAAAAACGATCATCCGAAAGTGGTTTAGTGAATATATCCACAAATTGCGATTCAGTGCCAATGAATTCAATATCAACATCACCTTTTTGCACATGATCACGAATAAAATGATATCTTATCTCAATGTGCTTAGGGCGTGAGTGTTGTACGGGGTTCTTGGTCAAGCTAATAGCACTTGCGTTGTCACATTTTATGGGAATGTGGCTAAGACTAATTCCAAAGTTTTCTAGTTGTTGTTTAATGTACAAAGCTTGTGCACAACAACTTCTGGCCGCCACATATTCGGCTTCGACCGTCGAAAAGGCCACAGAGTTTTGTTTCTTGCTTGACCAAGATACTAGTGCGTGTCCTAGAAAATGACAAGTGCCACTAGTGTTAGAGTGATATACTAAAAGCCATGATTTTATTATTATTGGTTTTTATTTGTTATATAGACTCGGTTTTGCTATTTTAATGAGAATCTTTATGGGCAATGGTTGCATGATATTATTTATTTAAATATTGTGCATGTGTGTGTCTTTTATTCCATATAGTAGATGATTTGGTGTGTAGAGTATAGCTTACACACAGAGGATCATATCATTGGTTCTTGTGGAATATAAGTTTATTGGTTCACGGTCTTAGATAGAATTGGACAACCATCGGTAGGATTGTAGCACAAGTTTTAGTAGTTTATCTTGACTACAGGAAACGGTACAGTTTTAACTCGTTGTGCTAGTACACTTTATGTGTATTGAACAGGACCAGTTTGGGTTAATTGTTTTTATACTGACTATATAAAACAATTTAAAATCCAATGGTTATTATGATTACTTATGCTCTTAATCTTGAAATAATTAATAAACTATATATGTAGTGTTTGTTGTTTTGACTCATTAAAAGTGAGATTCATTTATGGATCAATAATCTTCGTGAATTGGATGGTGACACATATATGTATGATGAATATTAATTATTGACGGAATCCGCGTCCCGGTATAGGGATTGATGATAACCCCCTTGAGAAGCTTATAAGTTTTGATCATGTCAAACCTGCAGGTGGATGATGTTAATCTGACATGTCAAATAAGTTAAGTGGTAGGCTCAAGGATTAAGAAGTCATTTAAATATAATTGTCAGTAATTTAATTTAAATGACGGTTATCTGTAATCTTAACGTGGGGAGAATAATAAGTATTTAATAATAAGGAGCTCGAAATATAATTTGAGATAAGGACGGGAGTGCAATTATAATTCTTTAGTGGTGTGAATTATAATTTATGGAAGGAATCAATTCTTAATCGAATTAGGATTCCAGTTTTCCATAGTAAGCCCAAACACTTATTTCTCCTTAGGGTCCCTATCGTAGCCTTATATATATGCCAACCTTGCCTCTTCTCTCGACACAATATAATTCTCACGAACTAGGGTTTGTGCCGGAGAGAGTAGAGAAGGAGATCTTGGTGATACCGCAGCCCACACTCGGTACAGGATTGCACGGTGAAAGGAATACGATAGAAGATCTTGAGGTTCTATCGAGCCCGTGTTCTCGATTCGTCTCCATCAATTCCTGTTCGTGCTGAGACGAGATCAAACCAGAGAGATCTCGAAGGTAAAATCTGATTCCGCACTAGGGTTTTACAAAAAAAAATTTTGTTTGCTCTATACGCAATATTAAACGATTCTGGAACTAAGTTTCCATCAACTAGTGCTTTTCCTATCGATTTTGCAACCGGAAAAATCTGCATCGAAATAACTAATTAAGTCAAAGGAGTTCTCTCTTGGGTAATACAAACCCAATGAACTAGTACATGAAAAATAACGGAAAATCCCTTTTATGGCAAGTAAATCTGACTCTTTAGGATCCGCTTGGAATCATGCACAAAGACATACACTAAACATAATATCCGTCCTAGAGGCCGTCAAATATAATAAACTACCGATCATACCTCGATATTTCTTGATGTCTACACTTCTATCTATCTCGTCTTTGTCAAGCTTCAATGTTGAACTCATAGGCGTGCTCATTGATTTTGCGCCTTCCATGTCGAATTTCTTCAAGAGCTCCTTCACGTACTTCTCTTGATTGATGAATATGCATTCTTTGCATTGTTTCACTTGTAATCCAAGAAAGTAGATCATTTCTCCCATCATGCTCATTTCGACTTCCTTTAGCATACATGTGGAAAAGTCCTTACAAAGATTCTCATTAGTAGAACCAAATATAATATCATCAACATAGATTTGGTACAAGTAGCATATCATTATCATGATTTTTGATAAATAAAGTATAGTATCAATTTTACATCTAACAAAACCATTATTAATAAAAAATTGAACTTAATCTATCATACCATGCTCTAGGTGCTTGCTTTAAGCCATACAATGCTTTAGATAATTTAAACACATAGTCCGGATAAACATGATTTTCAAAATCGGGAGGCTATTTCACATAAACTTCCTCTTTAATAAAAACAATTCAAGAAAGCACTTTTCAATCCATTGATACAACTTAAAATTTTTAAAGCATGAATAAGAAGTATGCATGCGAATTGCTTTTAGAAGTGCAACGGGTGCATATGTTTCCTCATAATCAATGCCATCCTCTTGATTGTATCCTTGGGCAATAGAAGTCTAGCTTTATTTCTAACAATTAAACCACTTTCATCATTTTTGTTACGAAAAATCCATTTAGTACCTATAATGGTGTGATCATTAGGTTTGGGAACAAGTGTCCACACTTTTTTTTCTCAAATTGATTGAGCTATTCTTGCATAGCCATCATCCAATGATTCATCTTGTCTTTTCGGCTTCATTTATGTTTTTGAGCTCATATTGAGAGAAATAAATGCCACATTATTGCATACATTTTCTTAAGAGAATGAACTAGTCATAACCCTACTAGATGGCTCTCAAGAATTTGATCAATAGGGTGGTTGGATACAGATTTCCAACTCCTAGGCAAATCATTCGAGTTTTGCTCGGTTGTATTTTCTAACTCCTTAGGAGGAGCTTGAACACTCGAAGTTTCTTCCTTAGATGTATCATTAATTTGAATATCGAAATCTTTTGGATAATTTAAACATCGTTATCGGAACGTACTATGGGTGCAAAAGGATTTGACTTATCGAGCACAACATGCATAGACTCTTGGACAACCAAACTTTTCTTGTTATAAACTCTATATGCTTTACTATTAGTGGCATACCCAAGAAAAATTCTTCATCGGATTTAGCATCAATTTACCCCAGTGATCACGATCATTCAAAATAAAACACTTGCAACAAAAAACTTTAAAATATGCAATGTTTGGTTTCTTGTCATCCATAACTCATAGGGTGTCTTATCTAACTTTTTATGAATGATAGTATGATTAATCACATAACATGCGGTGTTAACGGCTTCCGCCCACAAATACTCCGGAAAGAATGTTCATTAAGCATAGTCCTAGACATCTCTTGAAGAGATCTATTTTTTTCTCTCAACAACACCATTTTGTCGAGGAGTTCTAGGTGCCGAAAAATATGATCAATGCCATGCTCATCACAAAAATTTTCAATATTAATATTATCAATTCTCTACCTCTATCACTCCTAACATGCACAATAGAAACACCATTTTCATTTAGAACTTTCTCTACAAAATTTTGCAAAGACATGTGGAGTTTCACTTTTGTGGGTGAGAAAGAACACCCAAGTGAGTCTAGTATAATCATCAACAATAACAAAAGCATATATTTTGCCACCCAAACTAGCAACCGAATTAGGACCAAACAAATCAAGATGCAACATATTAAGATGTCTAGTTGTAGTAATATCCTTTTTAGACTTAAATGAAGATTTATGTTGTTTACCAAGTTGACATGCATCACAAATTTTATCTTTAACAAATTTGGTTTTAAGCAATCCTTTAACTAATTCTTTCTTAGACAAAGTATGAATTAAGTCTATGTTAGTATGTCCTAATCTTCTATGCCATAACCAAGATACGTCATTAATAGCGGATAAACATTTAACATCTTGTTGTGATAAATCATCAAGTTTAAGAGTATACACATTGTTAGTTCTATATGCAATAAGTAAAATAGAGTCATCACTAACATTCTTAACAATGCAACGATCGGATTTAAAAATAACTTCATAACCCTTATCACATAATTGACTAATGCTAAGTAAATTATGCTTCAAAGCATCAACTAATAGAACAATATCAATGCATGTAGAATGCTTACCAACCTTACCTATACCGATAATTTTGCCCTTGGCGTTGTCCCCGAAAGTCACATTCCCTCCTTGCTTGGGAATAAGACCTAAGAAGTTATTTTTGTCTCCCGTCATATGCTTTGAGCAACCACTATCCAAGAACCACTGGTTTGCTACCTTTGGCTTTCAAGCACACCTGCACTATAACCTTAAGTAACTTCTCCTTTGGTTACCCAAAATGTGTTGGTTCCCTTTGGGTTAGCAAACATAATGGTTCCTTTTGGAACCCAAGCAAGCTTCCTCTTAGGGAAACTTTCATTCCTATAGTAATAATGATCCACATAATGAGTATTTCTACCACAATATGAGCAAAGATGAGTGGGATCATGAGGTGTGTATGTTTTAAAAAAGTTTTTTGCAATCCTTTTGGTTGTCAATTTGGTTATAACCCAAACCGATTTGTCGAATACACACCTTTGCATTCCTAATAGTTTATCCAAGTTATCCCTTCCATTGGTGAACTTGGCTAGACTATTGGTTATATCATCCACTTGGTCTTTCAATTTGACATTTTTCATTACAAGTGTGTTTGGAGTTTCTTTCTCCTTTCCTTTCTCAAAGTTTTGATTTCATTTTTCTCAAACCACATTTTCTTTCTCAAAGTTTCATATTTGCTAGAAACCATCAAAATGTCCTTTTTGAGGCTTGCATACTTTTTAGATAAATTTTTCAAACTTGCTATTAATTTCCTTCAAAACATTTCTTATAAATTCATCATAGTCATTCTCGTCATGTGCATCATCATTAAATGAATCACAATAAAATCAGAGTTTACCTTCATCCGTCCTTTGCCTTAAAATAAGGCAAAGGTTTGCCGTTTTCTTGTCGCTAGAGTCGGATCGGACTCGGACCCATCCTTCGGAATCACTCCAAGTGCTTTAAGGGCGTGCCTTACTTGTTTAAAGACTTTGTCCCTCTTCTCTTTTCTTCTAACCGGTCAATTTGTTTTGAAATGCCTCGGTTGATGGCAATGGAAACACTTCTTTACTTCTTCGTTTTCAACTCTTGGTTGAATAGATCGATCATTGTTCCTTCTTGATGAAGAATCAAAGTTGTTTCCTTTTTCTTGAAACTTCTTTTTCTTAGCTAAAAACTTTATGAATTTTCTAGAAAGAAGAGCCATATCCTCATCTCCTCCCATCAACTATTCATCATCCTCTAGTTGAGTTGCTTTGAGAGCTAGTGACTTTTTGGCTTTCGAATCACCTTCTTCTTCTCCCTCTAATTCATTCTCATGGGTTTTAAGTGAACCCAAGAGTTCATCTATGCTTAGCGTCTTGAGATTTTTGGCTTCTTGAATAGCCGTCAATTTGGGTCTCCACTTCTTGGGAAGAATTCTAAGAATTTTTCGAATCTTGTCCTCATTTGAATGTTCCTTTCCAAGAAGATCTAAGGCATTAATGATAATAGAGAACCTACTATACATAGAAGCAAGTGATTCATTAGGCTCCATTTTGAAGAGTTCATAATCATGAACAAGCATATCAAAATTGTCATCCTTAACTTGTGAGGTTCCCTCATGAGCAACCTCTAGTTTGTCCCATATTTCTTTGGATTTTTACAACTAGAAATTTTGTTTTATTGTCCATAGTTAATGCACAATGTAAAGAATTCAAAGCTTTAACATCAAATTGGATTTTCTTAATGTCATGCTCATCATATTCGAAAATAGATTTAGGAGTAACATTACCCCTTTTCATCGATTTTGGTATTCTTCATAGGGTCCAGTGAGCGTAACCCTCCATTGTTTTAAAATCATAACTTGAACAAAAGTACACATGCGATTTTTCTAATAACTATAATTTTTGCCATCAAAGAGAGGTGGCCTAGTGATGGAAGAACCTTCGTTAAGTCCGGTTCCTTGATAATAGACATGATCGTAAACTCTGAGATTGTATAATCAAAACAAGAGTACAACATCTGATACCATTGTAGGTCGAAAAATAACCTAGATGGGGGGGTGTGATAGGGTTTTTAGAACTTAATCGGATTTTTAAAAATGGATTTAAAAAAAAGTTTAATGTACTATATCAATCAAGCAATCAAGATACAAAGTAAATTCCAATCACAATGAACAAGTAGCACAATATATAGCGCAAGAGATAGAAGATTAAATTCAATCAAAGTCGAAGACTTTTTGTCCACACGGTTCGAGTTGTTCGCCCTTTTACTTCGCTCTCGGTTAATTCTCAGAGTAAGAATTTTCACTTATAAACCAATTCTTTTGGGTGAAGATTCAAACTCTACAAGTGTATTTTTCTCACACTCTAAACAAGTATTGAAATCACTCTCAAATCTCACACAATGAATTTCACTTCTTGATCTATTTAAAGAAGACAAACTCTCTTAATATTTGAAGAAAATGAT